>JAWZYV010012436.1:0-179015 GCA_038373885.1 Cheiracanthium punctorium
CTTACCAGACTTAGTCGTCTTGTGAACGATGGTTCTTCCGTTCCTTTCGTTCATTCTGCTTGGAAGTTGCTGTTGTAAGGTTCTTTTCACTTTCTTCGTCTACCCCCCCCTTTTTTCCCCCTGTTTCTTTAATGTGTATGTACGTGTGTTACTGTCTTTCTTTTTCGTTTTTATTAAAAAAAAAAAAAAAAAAAAAAAATTATATATATATATATATATATGTATATATATGTGTTTATTTATATATATATTTATTGTGCTGTCCTGTTCGTGGTTTAAAAAAAAAAAAAAAAAAAAAAAAAAAATAACGTGTGCTATTTGTTTTTTGTTTGTTTGTTCTGTTCTCTCTTTTTTGTGTGTGTGTTTGTACTTGTGTGTTCCCTTTTTTATTATTTTTCTTTATTCCTTTTTATTTCTGTATTTTTTGTGCTTTTTTCCTTTCCTTTCTATCCCCCTTTTTAATTTTTTTCTCCCCTCTCCGTGGTTTTGTTCGACTTTTCTTTGCCCCTTGTGGCAACATCTTGCTTGTTTTTTTTTCTCTTTTCAGTTCCCTGTGTTCTTTACGTCGAAGGACTTGGACTGAAGAAGTTCAAAACAATTTTTGAACGAAACGCGTATCCTTTTTCCTTTTACTTCTTATGTGTGTTTTTTACAAAGTTTTTTAATTACTTTATCGTTTAACACCAGTATTTTGAGTGTTTTTTCAGTAACAATGTAGTATACGGATTCTGAAGTTCCCAATTGGAATTTTTTTTAGCATTTTCTTAAGCCTATTTGCACGATCCTCTTTTTGAGATTCTGTCAAATTGTGCGGAATCCATCTGGAACAACTCTTTTTAACAGCTAAATGTTCGTGCAAAATCGAATGTATTACAGTCTGTGAAATGCCAAGGGATGCTTCTATCTCACGATATGTGACATGCCGATCTTCTTCTATCACGTTGTGCATAGCATGGATGTTGTCTGGAATCACTACCGATTTTGGTCGTTCTTCACGAGATTCATCTTTGACGGACGCTCGACCACGACGGAATTCTGCAAACCAATGGTAAACATCCTTTTATGGTGGTGCTTCATTACAAAATGTTTCACGAAGTGATACTAAGTATTCTTGTCAAGTGAGTCCTTTTTTAAAATCAGAAAAAAATCATCCAACGAAAACCTTCACGAGTTATTTCCATTTTTTTCACTCACTTTCTTCTTTAGAACACTCGTGTAAACAAACTACGCAGACAATTTCTATAATGCCACTGGTTCGTAGATTAAAAAAAATGTGAATTTTACGAATATCCTGAAGAAAAGTTTCAGTAGCACCTTCTATTGGTCGTTTGTAAAAATATAAAATGCAACCTACGTATTTATATATTGACATTTCACTTTTGTTTCCCTCTATGTGAGTTTGTTAGACTGGAATTATTAGAAAGGTATTACAGTTCTCTGAATGCCAATATATTTTTCAAAGAAATCATTTTCCCCTATCTTTCATAAAATAGTATATCAAAATGATTGTTTCGCTGGAAAAATTCTTTTGTGATAATTTGAAAAACACACAACCTTCCATTCTGTTGTTCTTACACAATATTTCTACTGTACAGTTTTGATTTTTCTTTTCAAAGAAAACTTATAACAAATTTAAACAGTTTGCGTTTTGCAAGATATAGAAGAAGAAGTTTATGGGAAAGATTTTAGTACTATGCTTTTAAAACGGATCATAATTAAACCTGCATCGTGTTTTATGCTTTATAAGATTTTTTTATCGTACCCAGATGATTAAGTAAGAATTAAAGAAAGGATTATGAGGTAAAGTAAGAATTTATGCGTCCAAACCACATTTAATCATACAGTCACGTGACAGAATACTCTGTTTCATATGAGTAAAATCTCAATTAGATACATGTTTTCATTAGTTTCCCAGCTTGTACATCAATCTTTTCTGCATATCAAATATCAAAAATCGTACCCTAAGACTTATGGTGTTATCATAAATACCCTAATGTCAAAATCAAATGATAAGAAGCCATCCATCTATGAAATGATACGAAGAAATGATCCTATCAAATGGTCCAAATGATACGAAGCCAGCCAATAAGAAAACTGATTTATTGGGAGATTTCTTTCATTATTTCCAAACAAATAATGGAAAAGTAAAAACTTTCTTATGAAAAATCTTATGAAAAAAATTTTCATAAGATTTTTTATAATAAATATTTCAACAACCCTCAAACAAAAACTATGCCTTCCTTTCAGTTTAAAAACAAATTATCCTGTATTACCTCAATCCCGTAAGCTAGTATAATCCATAAATATTTAAAGTGGTTCGTGATTCTGAGCGCCTGTAGCAACGCTGAAGCTGAAAGCGTCGTTTCACCGTGGCATGAAAAACAGCTCTATAATAAAATTTCCCACAGCACAAATCGTTCTCCTCAACCTAAATCGATGGGGTTCCCAAATATTTCAGCAATTTCCCCTCTAACTCAAATTTATTTCATCGGCACATATTTGCGTTGGCCCCGAGTATAAACCACCGGAAACAAATTTAGACTAAATGAAAACATGCAAATTTCAATAAGACGTTGAGCTTTTTCTTTTTCCTTATCTTTCTTCACAGAATGCCTTAGATCGATTTCATGGTTGGAAGAGTTTGAAGGGAAATTATAATAAAAGAATTACTTTCTTTTTATAGATAAATATCAGAAAAGATCAAAATATTCCGAATACGTGAATGCTGAAAAATTTAAATATATATTAATAAGTCGGTTTTGTGTGTCAGCAAATATTACTGCTGATTGCTCTTTAATATTAGATAATTTCCTCTAAGGGTTTATAATTAACTGCATATTTCGGGTCAAATTAAAAAGAATTTTGTGTAGCTAATTGGCGGAGACAAAAAATCAAAGTGCAATAAACCTGCTAATTAGGATCCCAATACAAAAAAGAAATTCTGATATCAACTCTTAAGTTCTCAAAGCATAAAACAGAATAATATTTGGTACGATACCGATTACAAAGAAGAAAAGTTAAAAACAAATTAAATACTGGTACAGAATTTCTTAGTGTGGCTATTAAATGTATTATCTATTCAGATATTACTTATTGCTGTAAAAATGTTTGAATAATTACACTCATGTCCATAAATTAAGGATAATGAAGTTCAGGCAAAGAAAGAGAAAGAAGCAAAACAAATTTGACTTATTTGTAAAGTCTATTTATTAAACAAAAAGTAAAGAGCAAAAAAGATGCTATATGTTTGACATAATTAATAAAAATTGCAAGTTTTACTCCCTTGACCAAATTTCAAAAAAGAACCTATTTACAAAAAACAGTATAACATGGTTAGTAGGATGGTTAATACGGAGTATGTCTCCCGGACGATGCAATACAGGCCTGACAACGCCTAGGCATGCTGAGTATCAAATGATCAATCTGATCTTGGGGAATATTACACCACTCATCAAGCAATGCACTCCGAAGTTCCGGTAGACAGATGGGAGGGGGTTGACGGGCTGCAATTCGTCGGCCAAGCATATCCCACACATGCTATATTGGATTCAAGTCCGGTGAGTATGCTGGCCAATGCATACGGGTGATATCCTCCGATTGAAGGCATTCGTCTACAATGTTTGCACGGTGAGGACGGGCGTTGTCATCCATAAACACAAATTCAGCACCCATGGCGCCCCGAAACAAACGTACATGTTGTTCCAGAATGACATCCCGATAGATGTGGCCTGTCATCGTTACACTCTGAACATGCAGGTCAGTTCTGGAACCAAGAATAATTCCTCCCCAAACGAGCCATCCTGCACCACCGTAACGGTGTCTTTCAATGGTGTTCTCTTGGTGGTAACGGGTACCTGGCGCTCTCCGTATGAATGTCCGGCGAGAATCAGACTCCAAACTAAACCTGGACTCGTCGGAAAACATCACACAAGACCACTGTTGCGGTGTCCACAATGCATGCTCTCTACTCCAGGTTAATCGCAGGTGACAGTGAGTTGCGGTAAGTGGAACACATCTGACAGGCCTACGAGCATATAGACCAATGTGCCCTAAGCGTCTGTACACGGTCTGCCTTGAAACTGTCGTACCGGTAGCTGAAGAGAGCTGACGAGACAGGTCTGATGCTGTACTCCCTCTGTTTCTTTTGGCAGTAACTGCCAAATAGCGGTCCTCATTCGGCGTTGTAACTCGGGGGCGACCTGTGCTGTAACGTCTACTCACATTACCATCATCTTGGAATCGTTGCCAAAGCCTGGAGATGACACTCTGGGCGATTCCAAGTTCCTCGGATACTTCCAGCTGGGTACGTCCACATTCCAGTCGTCCGATAATTCTGCCACGTAAAACATCATCCAAATGCCTCCTTTGTGCCATAACTATGCGGTTTTTGCACTGAAAGGCTTTCACAGCGCTTGTGAACAATTTTACTTCTTTGCCACCATTCCTTATATACCCCTCTCTTACACTCTCGTCATTGTGACGTACCATCCACGCCATCTGGTGGTTTCCTGTAATTTGCATATTCTTCTTCAAGATGTGTGTGATCATTCCACAGGTGAAATTTTTATTTTAGAGATCAATTTCTGTGTGATTCTGAATTATCCTTAATTTATGGACATGAGTGTATCTTAACTGAAGACGCATATGATAAATATCTCGGGCTAGATCTAGTAGAAGAGTCATTCCACGTCACATCAAACAGTGCAATTCACCACACCAACTTAGATTTTCCTCAAATTTTACATAGATGATTTATAGTATAAGATAACCACAAATCTCAGTTTTGAAGATTCTACGATAATTAATTACAGAAAAAGTAACCATGCAAATTTTTAAGTTTTCTGCAAGATAACGCCATTTTTTCTGAATTGCTTAATTAACTCGTTATCTGTAGAGGTAACTGGAGTGAAAATTTGTTTCTACGGGTAACAATTTAAGCTGATTCCAAAAATGTTATCAAAATTTGCGTATCTTCTATAGTTTATGCGTGAACATTGCATTTTCCTAATTTTAAAAAAAATTGTTTTCGGCATGTTTGATCAGAAGCACATATTTAAAATTTTTATATGTTGTTAAGATGGTACACCACTTCATCCCAAAAAAATTTCATCTTGGCTTTCTGCTCAGGACCTGAGGAAAAAAAATATTAAATTTTCATGTTATTTTTCGTATATTTTGTCTAGTAATAAGTTTTAAAGTGCTAGTTAAAGAAACGAATATGCAATTTGAAACTTATAATAATACCTGTATTCGTCAAAGTAATCTCCATTATTTTCCAGCACCTTCCGCCAACGATCAGAATGAGCACGGATGCCTGTAGCGTAGAAGAATTCATATTTTGATGCGATGAAGTCATCAATGGATTTTCGTACTTTGTCCACAGTGGGGAAGCGTACAGAACACAAGGTATTGTTCATTGAACGAAATAGGTTATTCCGAAGGGGCTACGCCAGGGCTATACTCCGGTTGCTCCAAAACTTCCCAGCAAGCGTATCTAACAGCTGATCGCTATAAACAACAATTGCGGCGACTGAAGCAGGAAATTGATCTTAAACATCCATTTACTGGCAAAGATTTGCAGCCCGTCATTTTGCTCCATGGCAATGCAAGGCCTCAAGTTGCGAAAACCGGTCAAGGACGTGCTAGTAAAGTTTGGAAGATTCGTAGCATCCGGCGCATAGCTCTGACATAGCTGCTTCAGACTACCATCTGCTTCGGTCGATCAACAATGCCATGTATTCTATACAATTCCCCACAGTGGACCAAGTACGAAAATCTATTGATGACTTCATCAAACCAAAAGATGAATCCTTCTACGAGCTGGCATCCGTGCACTACCTGACCGATGGCGGTAGGTGCTGGAAAATAATGGAGATTACTTTGACGAATAAAGGTATTATTATAAGCTCTAAATTGCATATTCATTTCTTTGGCACTCTCTTTAAAACTTATTACTAGACAAAATATACGAAAAAAATCACATGAATATATATATATATATATATATATATATATATTAGGGTGATTCATAAAATTCAAGTTTTTATTTTTTTGACTCTCAACCCATAATATCATTCTATCTACTAAAATATGAATTGGTTAATAATTTCAGAATTTTTTATTGATATTTAGGGGTCGCTACCAACTCTCAAAGTTTAAAAATTAACTGCAATAACGCCCTTTTGGGTCTACGTGTTTCCTTCTCTTCTCTACTTCCGGCCACCCCTATATCAAGCAAGTACCAATAAATTGTGCACCTCCCACTGCAGGAGAGGGGGGGGGGAGAAAAAAGAAAAAAAACATTTTATGCATATGACATTCCCCAGCTTTAGTTAGCTGGACTGATATTTACAACTTAAACAATCCTGCTTCTTACCCAGAGATAAAATCATTGAAATCCAATGTGGTTGTGTTCGCTCGTGAATGCGACTTACTTTCGTTTTTTTTTTTTTTTTTTTGCTTAGTATTGTAATATTATTCATATAATGGCTTCAGATGTTATAAAAACAAGAAAAAGAGATGAAATATGGTTAATCGGACACACTTGCTCAGAATTAGTGCAAACAAGATTACCCTCAGTGCAAGAAGTAATGAGTTTATTTTTTCACTATAAAAATGTAATGTAAAAATATAAATATTTCAAGGAATGGCAGAATTTAAAAAAAAGATAAAGAAAATAAGGCAAAGCGTTCAGCAACAATCAAAGAAAAAGAAAACAAGTGGCAATCAAATTTAAATGTTCTGTTTGATATAGCTCACTCTAATGCTCTAAATATAATGAATATTGACGAAGATAAGCAATTTCTTTTGAACCAAAGAAAAATGAACCGTCTTGGACGAATCAGTAAGATTGATAAACAGTATGCTAGAAAACTTGCTAAACAATTAGAAAAAGAAGTTAAGTTGGAAAAAATAAAAGAAAAAGAAAAAGAAGCAATAAATAGACTAACTGAGAAATACGATTTATTGTCATCTTCAGCTACTTCTTCTACAGAGGACAGGAGTGATAGTGACATGAGTCAAAGTCGTCCTAATTCTCCTAAGCCAGGACATTCTTCAAGCAAAGATTTTTCGATACCAAGGAAACGAGGCCGAAAAACAATCCTAGATTCTAATTTAGCAACTATTCTCGATGTCGCTAAATTGAGCGACCGGAAAGCGACTGTTGTTTTGACATCTACACTCAAAAATCTAGGCTGTAATGTATCAGAATACAACGTAAGCTATTCCTCTATACGCCGCCAAAGAATGAATAATAGACTGCAGCTTGCTGAATCAATAAAATCTGATTTCCAACCCCAAACTACACTAACTGTGCACTGGGATGGAAAAATGCTCGAGGACATAACAGGGCATGAAGTAGTAGATCGTCTACCAATCTTGGTATCTGGAAAAAGAGTGGACTAGCTCTTGGCCGTTGCTAAGCTTCCAGATGGCAAAGGAGAAACCATTGCGTCTGCTATTTTCGAGACAATTTCATCGTGGAACTTACGTGATAAAATAAGATGTATGTGCTTCGACACAATGGCATCTAATACTGGGCGAATAAACGGAGCCTGTATTCTTTTGGAACAAAAAATGCAAAAAGAATTGATTTGGCTCCCTTGTCGGCATCACATCTTAGAAATCGTACTGGAAGCTGTCGCAGTATCAGCTATTGGACCATCCAGCGATCCTGAAATTATAATTTTCAAAAAATTTAAGAGCCGTTGGACAAAAATAAATCAGGAAGACTTCAAAACTGCAATTTTTGAACCATCTACTTGGAACTGCGTTCAAACTGCTGCGACCGATATAATTACTTTTGCTCAGAATCGACTACAACAATTTCAGCCTCGTGACGATTACAGGGAGCTCCTTCATTTAATCATTATCTTTAGGAGGGATTCCTGAAAGCGGTATCTCATTCAAAGCCCCTTCTGGAATGCATCGTGCATGTTGGATGGCGAAAGCTGTATATGCATTGAAAATGTTTCTATTTAAGTACCAGCTTAAGATCACAATTAAAGAAGCTAAGGCCATTACGGATATCTGCATATTTGTTGTACTTGTCGATGCAAAATACTGGTTTACAGCGCCAGTGGCTTATATGGCACCTGAAAATGACCTGAAGATTTTGAAGGACATAGTTGAGTTCGAAAAACATGATACAGTTTTAGCCAAAGTCGCCGGGAAAAAGATGTTGGGTCATCTTTGGTATCTTTCATCTTTGGTATCTGGTTGCTCTAGCTTTTTTTGATAAGCGAATTTCTAATGAAACAAAACGCAGAATGATTTTAGCACTGAATAACGAAAGTTCGGAAAACAGTCCTAAAAAGGCATCTTTGAGGTATGATGCAATCAAAAATCAAAATATCGAAGATTTCGTTACAACAAATACAATGAAATTTTTCAACACGACTGGTATTTCATGCGAGTTCATACAAAAAAATCCTGAGCTGTGGGAAGAAGAAGAAAACTACAGGTCAGCTAAAGAAATTGTACAAAACATGAGAGTCGTTAATGATATAGCTGAACGAGGTGTTGCTTTGATGGAAGAATACAACAAATTACATACAAACGATGAGGAGCAGAAGCAGTATTTGATGTTGTTAAGAATTATAGACAGAAAAACCACAAAAATTTATCGTTTTTGCTTCATTTCTCATATTTCAAAATTCGGTAGCGACCCTTAAATATCAATTAAAATTTTTTTAAAAAATACTGGTATGTTTTCTAGTGGAATAGACCATTTTTAGGGGTTGAGAGTTTAAAAAAAGGGAAAAAAAAATTTTGGGGTCTTTTATGAATCACCCTAATATATATATATTTCCCAGCTCCTGAGCAAAAAGCCAAGATGAATTTTTTGGAATGTAGTGTGTACCATCTTAACAACATAAAAAAATTTAAAAATGTATTTTTGATTAAACATGCCGAAGAAAATTTATGTTGTCTTTTAGCAAATGCAATTCTCATGCCTAAACTATAGAAGGTACGTAAACTTTGATAAAATTTTTGGAATCGGCTTAAATCTTACCCTTAAAACAAATTTTCACTTCAGTAACTTCTACAGGTAAGGAGAAATTTAAGAAATTCAGAGAAAATATTGCTCATCTTGCAGAAAACTTAAAAATTTGCATAGCTAGCTTCTCTGTAATTAATTATCATTGAATCTTCAAAATTGAGAGATTTGGGGTTATCCTATTCTATAAATCATTTACACAAAATTTCAGGGGATCTGGGGAATTTCAGGGGAAATCTGAGATGGTACGGTGAACTTTTTACAATTTTGTGTTTGACTTGACGTTGAATGACCTAGAAGTATTACATATCAGATCCCTTAATTCATAAAATATATAAATAAGAGATTTGAATACAAAAAGGCAGTTGAAGTGGTTCTTATTATTCATTGTTCTTTATCGTTCTTTTCGGCATATTCACGCCTTTTTCTGGATGTCTGTTCGTGCGTTTCGCTAGGCTGTAATTGCCGACTGTCAGAAATTTACAAGGTCTTGCACGGTCATTGCTCTAAGTGCATATCCGAGAGGTATATTTATTTTCAACAAATACAAAATCAGTGTGTGTTATTGAGGTTCATTACTCACTTTCGAAAAAACAACATTTAAAGTTTTTTTTTAAGCTTTCACAAAATATTTCTCATACATCACGCTCTAAGTGACTGAAGAAATACTACTTAAATGAAGTTTCCTTCTTTGTATTAACTTGTTCACTTCTATATTTCAAGATAAAAAGGGCGTTGGTACCCTATACCTATGTTTCCCAACCACTGGTCCGCAAAACGTTACTAGTCACTTTTGTTTAGCAACACTGTTAAACATATCAGTTCAACGTTTCACCAAATAACCGGTGAAATCGGAAAGTTACAAGCAATGTCATATACTTTAAACTGTATTAATGGTTCATACGAAAATTTCTTATAAAAGTCAAGTACCGATTGAACCCAGATTTCGGTTCAACTGTCAGAAACAGAGTTTTCTGGTGAACTAACAAGGCCGCCGTTATCTCGCGTTAGGAGGTTAGCGGCGATTACAAAAAATAAGAAAAAACTCCTCGTGAATTCTTCCAAATAGAAAAAATCTTCCAAAAAGTTAAGAAAGAAACTTTCTTTAAAAATATAGATTGTGTGAAGAAGCTGCCACATTTGACATAAAATAAACTCATTTGACAGCAATGGCTATCTACATTCACTTAAAAGAGAACAGAAACTGATTATAGATCATATCTCAGTCCCGAGGAGAATTTTTTTTCCTTTCCTTTTAGTAGTATGTATTAATTATGCTAAATAAATCCCAAATAATTTTAAACTCTTGAATTCCAAATTTTGTATAGTCTAAAATCATTTTCGATCTATCACATACATTTAACAGACGAATTTCAGATGCTTTATAAAATATATAAGTAAACATTCTTTTGCATAAAAATATAAAAATACATTAATTATGTATTTTTTTCTTTACAAAATTCGATTGGAAGAATTCTTTTTTCGGTTGAAAAAACAGAAATAATATAGCGAACAGTGGCTCACCCAGGATTTTAGTTTAGGGGGGTGGGGAGGGGGGCTTGACCTACACATACTTTATTTAAAAAAACTGTTGTTATAGAAAAACAATATTCTTTACCCGGTTATAGTGACTTCAATAATTATTATAAGAGAGTTCTCTCTCTCTATTTGTTATAAGAGATATTATATTATCAATCGTTATCAGAGATTTATTTTTTTTAAGTTATGGTTAAATATTTTGGACCAATTGCCCTTAGAGCACAAGCCCACAATCAACGTAACTTGTTACAGAGTCATAAATAATTATCTGATCTTTTCAATGACATTACCTCCAGAAAACTACTGTATTTCATACACTAACTGTAAATATTTATTTTGAAACCAAAGTCCTTTATTTAAATATTATTTTTTAGAAATAATTCAACTTAAAAAACTTAAAAAGTAAAATATTTTAATTCATTTTTGTCAATTTTTAAAGCTTTTCAGACCTAAATCTTCAGCTTTAGGGGGGGGGGGGCTATGATACCGAATTATATTTGAAATAAATATTTCTGCACATCATTAAAAAAGCATTTATGCAAAAAAGAGATACAGTTATAAAAACAAATATATATTCAAAATCGAAACTTTTATCACATTTTTCTGAAGCACTAAAAATTTTTTGCGATGAAGTAAAACTTAAAACGACATTTGAGTAAATTTGATATGTCTATTAATTTTAAATAATTTTTATATCACGAAAACAGTTTTCCTTTTTTAATTTTGTAGGATTTTTAGGGGAAACGGACAACGAAAATAATATTTATGTATTTCTTCATAAATGTATCCAAATGCTTATGTATGTGTAAATGCTAAAGCTATTGGTATTTATCAATAAAATTTTTAATTCATTAACAACAACAAAAAAATCCGCAATAAAACATTTCGAGAATGTAAATATAGAGAGAGCTTGAATGAGCGTACATTTCAAATTTCAATGGACTTGGGATGTATGGCTTGCATGATAGTTTTTTATTGTTTGTTTGTTTGAGAGAGATTTTATTTGAACACATTTGAACCAAGGGGAGGGAATTATTTCTAATTTCTGTTTCGCTTAAAAAAATGCAATTTAATACTTTTTTAACAATGAAACTAGAACACTAAAGCTTGGTCCGGCTTAAGAACAAATGGAGGACAACTTACATTCATGGAGGTTTACTTTCAATAATACAGTTAAAGGAGGCAGCAGACGGAGGAGAAACAGAGTTAGTAGTTGCTTCCGTCACCGGTAGATGGCCAGTCGGCGTTGATTTGGGGAAGAGAGGCCATTCTCGTTTCAATTTTCGTCCAATCACCATTAGAAACCGCATGTGGTTTCAGCATGATGGGGCGCCAGCCCACTTCACCCTAGATGTTCGTCAGTAGTTGAATGCGGCATTTGGCATGCGATGGATTGGACGTGGTGGATATATATCTTCGCCATCCCGGTCTCCCGATTTGACGCCCCTCGATTTCTTTTTATGGGGACATTTGAAGAATGACGTTTTTACCACACCATTAGACTCCGATGAAGATCTCGTTGCTCGATTATCTGTCACTGCTGCACGTGTGCGTGAAATTCCTGGTATCTTTGAAACTGTTTGTCAGTTGCTGCACCGACGCTGTCAAGCCTGTATCGATGCTGATGGACACAATTTTGAACACTTATTGTAAATTAATTTCCTCTTGTAAACGAAGTTATGAAAATAAAACACTTTCCTATCATTTGTTCTTTCCTGTGTTTGTGCTTCGAAGCTTCACTTTTGACCATACATTCCTATACAAAATGTGATTGTTACAATGTATTGTACCAGTCCTGAAAATTTTTACGATGATTTAGCAGTCTTGAATATAATATGAGTAAAAGCCTTCATCATATAACTGTATTTAATGCTATTCTTATTAAGTTTTTACTAAAGTTACGATAATAAAAAATACGGTTTTTCAAAATCGATATATAATACTACTGACATTTTCTGAAGGAATGTTTACAGATGTTTTCTAAAGGAAATATATTTCCTGATGTTTGCACACGCATATAAGCTATTATCTAATACTAGCCAGTATTACAGTATAAAAATATGTTGCTGATTTCAAACTATTCTCAAAAAATATCCTCTGATTCCATTTATTTTCTTTAAAGGTGAATGCCCTTCTTTAGCTGTTAGGAAATATTTTTAAAGCTGTATGGATATATAATAAATTTCTTCAATGACAGTTCCTTTGTGTGTGTGTGTGTATTTTGAATGAAAGTTGGCATTTCTTATTACCTCTACGAAAAACCGATTTTTATATTCCAGAAGGTGGTCTTTTTAGGGAGGTTTCACTCTAATATATAAATTTTAATAATTTGTGCCCCTAAATGTATTATTGGAATTAAATTAGGCTTGAAGTACACAATAGCTTGTAAAAATAGTTATTTTAGGAAAAGTTTCATTGAAAATAAGTTATTAAATTGTATTGGGTATATGTAAAAAAAGAGAAATTAGAAGTAATAAACTCTCCAGGTTTTAGATGTGAAAGATGTTCATGATGTTTTGCAAGTTGCAAAAATAATAATTCAAAAACAAATTTATTGAAGCTCAGTGGTGTAATGGTTAGCGCGCAGCAGTGCCATCCCACACGTCCGGGGTTTGAATCCCGGACTGGGCAAGGTCTACTCAGCCTTTCATCCCTTAAGTGGGTCGATAACATGAGAGCCAAGCTTGCTTGGGGTCAATCACTGGGGGATTCGCGTCAGGCTGATCACCTGATCGAAGCATATGCATCCGCACCACAGAGCCCATGGTCGCAAAGACGCTGTTGCACAACCCAGGCCTTGGCTCCGCAGAGGGGCTGTTGGGCCAATGTTTGACTTTTGAACAAATTTATTAATAAATAAAATGGTAAAGAAATATATATAAGGTACTAGCTGACCCGGCAAACGTTGTTTTGCCATATAAAATTATTCCTAGGATTATTTTAGTAGAAAGAAATGACTAACTTATTGTAAGTTTGTGAGGATGTGGTATATGAGTGGAAGAGGCACGGAGCTCTGTGAACGATGCTGGAATATAAAAATAACACAATACCAAACATTTATATTTTAAATTCATTGTAATTTATTCTTTAAATTTATATATATCGCTAATTACAATAATTTTACAAAAAAAAAAATCAATCTCTTAACGGAATAGAGTGTACAATATTTTTTGTTACCCACCTTTAGCTAACACAAACAAACTGGATGGTTTGCCCACTCGAGAGCATGCCACGTATAATTGTCCGTGTGAAAAACATGATGTGCTCAAATCTAAGCCACAAACAGACATAGTTTGGCCTTGAGACTTATTGATAGTCATTGCAAATGCCAATCTTATTGGAAATTGAAGACGTTTAAATTGAATTGGCACATCCGAGGGTATAATAGGGATCCGTGGTAGTAATATATTTTCACCTCGAAATTTGCCATTTAAAATAACGGCTTCGACAACATTTTTCATTAGTTTTTTAATAACTAATCGCGTGCCGTTACACAGCCGTGGTGGGTTCAAATTACGAAGCAAAATAACCGGAGATCCAACCTTCAGTTGTAAGTTATGCGGCGGCATGCTTGGTAAATCTAATGAGTTTAAAAACTCTGCTGGATAATTCACACCTTCGGTGGCATCGCAAACTGTATCAATAGATTTGTATGACACTAACTCCCCTGGAAATAAATGTTGTATTTTAAGATTCAGTTCGTTGACGTCTCCATTTTTTGCTGCTAAAATTGCTCTTTCTGCCAGCCACTCATGATTAATATATTGTGTATGTACATCGGGAAATATCTGGTCAATGAGAGCATCTTGCGAATCAGTAATTGTGCAGAAATCGGCCGGTAATTTTATGTATCCAGTTTCATCTACAGTAACTTTTCCATTGCCGATATTTAACAGCTGTTTTGAGAATGCCTCAGCGAATAAATCTCGAAGTATTTGAACGCGCATATTTACTTTCAGTTGTAATTTTTCAACATTACGCCGCAG
Source organism: Cheiracanthium punctorium (assembly GCA_038373885.1). Classification (NCBI taxonomy): domain Eukaryota; kingdom Metazoa; phylum Arthropoda; class Arachnida; order Araneae; family Cheiracanthiidae; genus Cheiracanthium; species Cheiracanthium punctorium. The sequence goes on from JAWZYV010012436.1 coordinate 14,527, forward strand.
TGGCGATGATTTTAAGCAGGCGTTGATTTCATCAGCATACGTTGAACGTGATATGACGGGAAGTGTTTGTCTAAAATCTCCTGAAAGGAGTACCAGAGTGCCGCCAAATAGTTTGTCCTTGTTTTTAAGATCTTTCATTGTCCTGTTCAACGCCTCAAGCGAATGTTTGTGTGCCATAGTGCATTCATCCCAGATGATAATTTTACACTGTTTCAGCACTGTGGCCATGGGCGATTGTTTTTATATGTTGCACACTGCATCTGGGTTATTTTGAATATTTAGTGGTAGCTTAAATACTGAATGAGCTCTTCTGCCTCCATCCAATAAAGTTGCCGCAATACCAGACGATGCAACGGCCAATTCGATGCCATTATTCGATCGTATTTCGGCTAGGATTAGCGATATAAGGAATGTTTTGCCAGTTCCACCTGGTGGATCCAAAAAAAAGAATCCACCTTGCCCTGCCGAAACTGCGAGCATAATGCGATCGTAAATGCTTCTTTGTTCCTCATTCATTAATGGGATATTGCGAGTAACAATCGCTGCCATTTCTGCAGTATTGTATTGTAGTTCTCGATTCATTTCATTATTTATTAAATCAGATACACTACGATTTGGCGAACGCATGCCGAAATGACTGAGTGGTAAGTTGGCAATGATAATGCACAGATCCTCAATAGCAATCAATGCTTCATTGTACATAGCGTCGCTGAATGGTATTGTTAAATCATTGCACCGTGTACGATGTTCATGCAAAATATCATCACTCATTGAATCTTTATGACTATACCACAATGTCTCTGCTCGGGCCGGGAAACATGCAGTCAACACTATAGCGAACAGTAGACGAATTTGTTTTGCCGTACAGTTCAATGCTGCTTCAGCAAGCATACATTCCCACTGGTTGTCATCTTCAAGTAAGCCTAGTGCAAGGCATGCTTCTTTATACGTTGGATATTGTTGTCCATTCACTTTACGTATATCTTGAAATGACAATGGGCCGGTAACATTAACCAACAACAGTCGAAGATAAAAGCACTCAGTCTGCTTTGGATTTACTGCAAATACTCGTCCCAAGGTGTTTGATTTATATAAACCGGGACATGCATCAATCGGTGTACCTTGCTTGCGAGGCATCCATTTTTTTGTTTGAGCCCATGTGAAAAAACGTGGTACTTCTGAATAGAGTAATGTCCGTGCAAAGGCACCAAAAGCATTCGCACGATTACACAATTCAAAAAATTCGGTGAGTGTAGTTTTTGGTGGATTTATAGTATGATCAATCGCTGTCTCGTTCGTAAAATATACGCGCTGGCCGTTCTCAAGATGGACGGCTAAATGAATAACTGCTGGATCCCGTTCATGAATTGGGAAACCAAAGATACGCCAAACAGCTTCATTGGAGCTGATGTATCGGCCCGTTTGATAGAGAGTTATTTCATCATTTTTATTCACTGGAGGAGCATTGTTATTGGTATTTTCGACTTGAAATACAGCCATATCAGTGTCTTTATGTACATACTTACAAATGTATTTGATGCTCTTCACGGAACTGCAGAACTCAACGTTAATATGAGCGTCGTATGTTTTGCTCAATAGAGGCGAATATGGCACCACCCAACGATTGTCAATGTCAATATCTATGTTGTTGATATTTTTCGTAAATGATTGTCCGCCGTTATCGGGACTCCTTCGAAGATATATTGGATATCCTTCAACATTTGTGATCGTATCGTTAGTGAACTTTTTAGGGAAACTTTTGGTGCATTTTCCATCTGCCATGCAAGGCGATGAACGATTCAGGTCACCGCATGGGCCATGAATCATGTTTGCTGTAACAATATCAAACAGCAATTGATCAGTAGACGGATCTGGAATTTCCGCAGAAATTATACTATCGATTTCTTCAGGACGGATTTTGTCGATTAACCAAACCAAAATGTGTACATGAGGTAATCCCCTCTTTTGCCACTCAACCGAATACATACAGCAACGTGTGGGACCGAATACATGTAATTTTGTAATGGAACTTATTAAAGACTTTAATTTTTGTCTGAACACACGTGCTGTAATGTCATGACGATGTATTGCATTTTGTCCAGGCAATAACAAAGATGTGATCTCCGGCCATTTTGGATTACACGTGAACGTAATAAATAAACATGGTCGTCCATATTCGCGCACGAAAGTCAGTGCATCCTGTATGTATTCTTGCATATGACGTGGACTGCCTATATACGATGATGGTAGAATGACAGAGCTACCAATTTCGGCGGCATCGGCGTTGTTGGCAATAGCATCTCGCAAGTGAATGTATTCTTCCGCACGCAGCTTTTGCTGATTATATCGCAAGTACCGTAATCGTTCGCTCTCTATCTTCACGTACATGTCGACCATGAATTGTTGACAAAGCTCACGACATCGTAGAATGACGTTATCCTGATCGGGTCTAATCATCAACCGATAAGCATAAAAATCCTTCGAACTAACGTTCTTGCTTGTTTCGGCTCCTGTAATGATATATATGAATAAAAACAAATACTAATTAATAATTAACAATAGTTAAGTTTAATGAATTACGATTAATAAATTAAGTTTTTGGCAAATTAGTAATGATCAAGTTCATAATGAATATAGTACCTGTTGTGGGATCTCGTTGTTTAATATTTATGCAATACCCGTCTTGTCCCTTCCGGAATATTAGTGGATATTGGAGAGCGTCATATGAACTGTGTGTATCAGCAATGAACTGGAGATTATTACTTCTTCTACGAATCACAATTTCTCGTGTAGCTGTACAATCGCCAACCATGATTCCAGCAACGTCGTCAACAATAGGTGCGTTAAATCTACGAATATGCTCTCCAGCAGGTGTTTTATCAGGATTGATGACAATAGCATGATTATCACTTTGTAATTTGTGCATGTGTGATTTGAATAATTTCAACAATTCATTGTGTTCATTTAATAGAACATCCAGCTCGCTGACGATACGTCTTGCAAAAACTGAATTAAGGTTATTGTAGCCGCAACGTGCATCCACGCGTGCATCCTCACCACCCATAAAGTAAATTTGTAAACATTTATGTGGTTCGTTTGGCATTGGCAGCAATGAACCCACTTTGTGATAAATTTGGCCTTTGATTTTAAATGTTGAATTGATTTGTTGACCATTTACAGCGCTATTTTTAACTATTTCTGTTGCTCCGAACGAAGTCATTTGGAAACATGAATTGAATGTTCGAATTGACTTTAGGAACAGGTTGGAATCTAGATCAGTGCCGATAAGTAAACCGTTGAATGGCTCAGGTGGTGTTTGAATTATAGGCAGGTGCACCTTTCCGGACGCGCAACACATTCCGGCTGGCTCATTTTTAAATTTAAGAGCATTACAATGCGGACATTCCTTATCCATAGCACCAATTACTACTTTTGAATGAGCATAACATTGAACATCGGGTTCATACTGGAACGCTAGACGCAGGAATGAAGCAGATGTAAATGATCGATGTACCTGTTTGCGGTGTTGTTCATTTGCTCTGAGTCTGCTAACTATAAAATAGCGTGCTTGTCTTTGTTCTAATCTTCTTTGTTCATTTCGTTCAGATCGTGCATCTTCTGATTCTGCTTGACGCAATTGAGCCATGCGCACACGCACATTAGTATTATCTTGCTGCTGCTGTTCTTCTGTCCTTTGGGCTCTTATATTTCGCTTGCCTGCAGTTCTACGTGTTTTCCTGCCCAAAGAAGCCTCTTTGCGTCTTTTTGGCATTGTTCACGGTTTAAAACACACATAAATAGAACAAATTGAATTATTTTATGATGAAAAACAGTAATAATGTATTAATATTTATTTTTTGATTGTATTTATACGTATATATTATATTAAGTGTACATCGTGTATATTTTCTATTATTATTTTACCTACCTTTTACAATGTTTTTCTTTTGAAATGATTCTTACAAAACTTTGCACACGCTCATAATAAAAATAATTTATACGTGCAACCATGGAGCTAGAGAGTATAAGGAAGGAAAAACTAATACTGTAAGAAGTAACCCTATTTTTCTCTTCCTTTTATTCTCCGATAGTCTCCACCAATTCGCCGAGCGCGCCATCTTTCCGCCTGGTATACTTTTGTAGACTCTAGAAAAAAAAATCTTTGTTGCAACTAATTTACGCAGATTGCGAGTGGCAACAAAGATGAATAAAATAATAATATGATTTTTAGAACAACAATGTTTAGGAAGTTTAATCTGCTTTAGAAAGGAAATAAATACTTTTAAAATACCGCAAGTTGAAAGTTATTTTAACAATAAATAATATTTTATGACACAGCAACCGCTACACTTTAATTTCATAGTCTCTCTCTTGCGGAGGTAGCGCCGTTTAGGAGCTATCGTGTTCACACACACACACACACATCTCGTACAAATAGCATAAATGAATTCAGAAGACCTCAAAACGTGTAAATACTCCAAAATCTCGAAGTTGAATTTTTTCATGATTACAATACTTTCCTTACATGGTACATGTTCGGAAAGTAAAAAGGGTGAAAAATCTGAAACACTTTCAGGTTTTAAATACGCACTATAGTGCTACATATTAAAATCGTATCATAATTTATACGTCTACCCTATTTTTCTTACTTATTTCATTAAATTGCAAAAGTGTATCGTTATTCATGACTGTGCTGTATTTTTCTTTCTTGTTTCGTAAAACCCATCTTTGTAATCGAAATCTATCTTAAAATTGCGTACTAAGACTATTTTACAATCTACGCCAAGTATATTACAACTATACTTCATCGTTTTATATCTTGTTTCGAATGTGCATCATAATCCATGAGTGTACCGGTTTGTCTTTCTTGGGTTGATTCCCACTTTAACGCCTCGACTCTCGCCAAGGTTTGCGATCATTAAACATATGCAGTTACCCTGACGATTCTTTGCTTTTATGTGGCAATCGTAATTTAGAATTAAAATGGCGATTTGGAACAACATGTAAGTACAGCATGCCGTTACAATTTTATATATTTTGGATTGCCAATTAATGAAGTTTTATTAATTAATGGTCTTCAACTTCCTTAACTGGTGCGTTTATCGCTAGTTTGTTTACTTTAGTTGTCATCTAGTTCTTTTGGGCGCGTTGAAACGGTACTTACGTATTAACTCGGCGGTCAAATCCGCCAAACTACTTTTTCATAGATTTTAAATACATTGCCAATCGTATTCCAAACCATCAACAATTTCATGTGCCCGGCATTTATCTTGGTGAAAAAATTGCTTGTCTTGGCGGACCGCCTGGAAAACACGTATGTACCGTTGAAACTTGTGCATAACTCCCAGAGACTCATGACTGCAAAGCTCGCCAAAGTACGGGAATTTTTTAGGTTGGCGAGAGTGGGGGTGCTAAAATAGGAATCAACTCTTTCTTGTACCATAAAACACATCTTTGGAATCGAAATCTATCTTAAAATCGCCACTTGAAACTGTTTAGAATTTCCTCCAGGCATGTTCTTCCTGTAGGCATATTCCAACTATACCGCAAAGACATTTTAAATACTGTTTGGAATGGACATCATAATCCATGAGTGTACCGTGTTTTCCTTTCTTGTTCCACAGAGCACTTTTTCGGAATAGAAATCTATATTAAAATCGCCTAATAAAACTCTTTTACAATATACGCCAGGCGTTTTCTAACTATACGCGAAATATATTTATAATAAATTGTCGCGTTTTGGCACCACATTTAGCGATCAATTATCAAAAATTGCAAACCTTGTGCGACTTTCAACATTTTATTAACTCCCCCCCCCCCTCTCCGCATTATCTGGCAAACACATCTGAAAAGTGATTCGACACGCTAATGCTTACACAGAAATCCTGATTGAAATTAATAGCACTCGGGGGCTAAACATTTTGGGGTGGACCGCCCTTATGACTTAGGGGTATGAGACATAGTTAAAAACCTATTCTATGACCTAACGAATATACATAGAAAATTTCATTAAAATAGGTCGAGTGGTTTCGGAGGAGTTAGGTGACTAACACTGGGGCAGGAGAATTTTATATATTAGAATAAAGAACCTCGATCTTGGTTAACTCTTATACCATACATTCGGTTAGAGAAAAACTTCTATCTTGGTTCAACTTCTTCAATTTTGTTTAGAGAAAAAATCAAGATCTTGGTTCAACCTGTAATCATATAATAGCTTAAATTGAAAACTTAGATCCTGGTTCAACGTTTCACTGCAAAAATGGTGCTTGAGAAAACACCGTTAAAATCATTAATCTTAACAGCACAGTTTCCAAAATAGCGGTTGCAGCTAAATTGGCACCGGAATTTCGGTGAAACGTTGAACTATATTCTTAACAGTGAAAAGTTTCATCGAAAAAAAGTTATTAAATTATATCGGATAAGAAAAAGAAAAATCAGAAGTATTTCACTCTCCTGCTTTTAGAAGTGGGAGGAATTCCAAAAGGTTCATTAAAAGATGATATTTTTTCACGTTGCAAAATTAATAATGAACCTCTATCTTGATTTACTATTATACCATACATTTGGTTAGAGAAAAACCTCGATCTTGGTTCAACCTCTTGATTAGACGTAAAAAATGTATGATCTTTGTTCAACTTATAACCGTATAATATAGGTTATAGAAAAAAACCTAGATCCTGGTTCAACTTTTCACTGCAAAAATGGTGCTTGAGGAAATATCGCTAAAATGCTGAATATTAGCACCACATTTTTCAAAATACCGGCAGCCGCTAAATTCTCACCGGAACGATATTTTTAACAGTGTATCAGAGTGTGCTAACAATAAATGGATTTCACTTTGTCACGAATTTTAAATTCTAAATTTAATGAAAAGGATTTCCTCACCCAAGTCCATTCCGAAATTAAAATAACCTCCACTTCCACCTTTAATCCACGTCGAGCAAGCCAAATTGTGTTATTAGACTTATTATGGAACAACTTTAGTAAAACGGAAAGTTACCTCCCAAATTTTTCAAAAACGAAAAAATGACGAACAGAACGGAGATTTCCTGGTCAGTGTGCTGCCACTCATTTTCCGGTTAGTTTTCAGGTGTATTTTGAACAGTTGCATCCAACATTACTTTCTCGTACTTGTGCTAGAGGTGCTTTCAGATATCTGCCTGAGGAAGCAGTGTCGGGCATAGAAGAGGTATCTTTGCCGTTGAACAAAGGGCTTATAGAGTAATTGACTGCCATGCAGTAGTAAGTGAAAACTGTCTGTCTTGAATCTTATGTGAAAGAAAAATATCGAAATAAAGAAATCACGATAAAAACACTATAAACATTTTTCAAGTTATAGAGGTTTCAAATGCTGTCAATTAGAGCACAATTTAATTACTTTGTTGTAAAAAAATTAGGAGTGTTAGAATAGCAGGTGTATACATTCATGACATTTTTTTTTAACATTCATGCGCACCTTTAACAATGAAAATGCTCTTTGAATAACTTTTGACATTTAACTTTCTTTGTTTCCAGGTTAACAAGGACTGCGAATTCCCGTTGGTCAACATTTGAAAACGTTATCAAGCAATCTCCCTAGTAGCACAGCTAGTCCAAAAAACTTTAAAACACGTTTTTTAACGTCAAAAAATGTCTTTCCAACGTATTTTGAACGTTTTTTGAACTAGTTGTGCTACTAGGGCTATGACCTTTCTGCTTCTTTTTTACAAGCTGCAAAATATGTAACTTCTGTTGTTGAAGAAATATGGTTTTAGGCAAGGATTTTGTGATTGACACTATCCGAAATTCAAGATACAAAAGTTTCAAAGGAAATATTTTTTTGAGATCAAAAATACATTGAATTTAGACTGTAAATGCGGCGAATTTCAGGAGTTTCGAAGAACAAAAGTTTTCAGCATAGACTCGTTCAATTGTATAACTACAAGTAAGACAAGTGTGTTGGAAAGCGTATTACAATATATGCGTTTGGCAAGATTTATGTTTCCTGTTTATATAGACAGTGTATTTACATAATACAAAGGTAGCTTACAAACACGCCCACACATATATACATATTTACATCTACACATTCCGTTATCTTTAAAGTTCTACGTTTCATAGCATGCTTTCCCGTTACAAAAAAAAAATCAATAGCAATTTTTGGTATTCGGGGAAATTCCTCTTAACGTAAATTTATTACGACGAAAAAAGCAAACCCTTTCATTTGCCTCGGGCACAAAGTAACCAGGACAAATTTCGCCTAAATCAAAACATGTAAATTTCAAAAACACACTGCTCTTTTGAGATTGCTTTGGATCAATTTTATAGCTAAAAGGAATTTCAAAAGAAATTAGAATAAGAAAATCGATTTCTTTTAACTTCAAGATCAAAAAGATCCAAACTCTTTCATCACATAGGGAAAGAATTTGCTTAAATAAAGCGTTTCCATTTTTGACTACTAAAAAGATATTGAATCATTTTCGTCCGATATCATAACTCATTAGGAAAACATATCTGGCTCTGAGTTTTTTGGAGAGAAGATATACAAATGAACGTATGCAATACATCTTTTTTAAATGTGTATTTATTATTCCTTGAAAATCATAGCGATATTTCAAATGGTTCAGTTTAGTCGTGATGCAACTTGATGCATTATAATAGATATACCATATAAATAATATACCGGGTGTTTGATCAATGAGGCACATTTTAAATTTAAACTTTATACTACTCTCAATAACGAGAAGTTTTCTAAAAGCATACAGTTACTTTTGATGCCATAACATATATTGCATTATGACGTGGCAACATGTGCGCATATTGGTCACACTGTGACTTCGTGACTTCAGTGTGACACGTTCATCGTTGTGTTAGTCGAGGTGACGGACAAACTGCTACCTCGGACAGTTTTTCTGACATCACCATGTGACCATCATGGACGTCACATAGTAACCTATATGAAAAGAGAAATTACTCTGTGCTGTGAGACGTCATATTGTGACTAATTATCAATTACACGGCGCTCTGCAAAGTCACTTGCTTGACACGAAGGGACGTTACAGACACATTTACATTACATTTGTGATGCTAAGAAATGTAACGTCTCCCCAACGTCACTACCAGAATGCTTGCTGTAGGAGATGTTTCCAAAGATGTAGTATACTTAAAAAAATAGAAAAAAGAACATGTTTTTTAAATCATCTTGTACCCAAAATTGCAGATGAAAAAAAATGAATTTCAACATTTGAAAAGCAAGAAAGTTTATTTTTAAAACATGATATTCAGTGAGATATTGAAAATATTTAATGAGATACTGATTCAATAAATCATCTGGTTGAAACATTGCCAGTCAGATTTTTGTTAAATCATTGAAATTTCGGTTGATTCAATGATCTTTTTTTCTTGTTACAAGAAAAATATTCCGTTCGAAACTTTCGTTTATACAGCTATAAAATGTTCCATTTTATCTTTTCACATTAAAAACATCTGTTTTATTTATTTCTAAATAAAAAAATTCTCTTACATTCCTTATATATTTAAATATGTGAGCGAGTTGTTGACATATTTAGCATATTTTATTCACCACTCATTTTGGCTTCTGATTACATCACTATATCACTATTTTTCATTTTTCTTTCAGCAATACAGTGGTAACTAATAATAAAGGACGACAAAAAATATCCATAATAAAGCTCAGAGGAATTATTTTTCCGCCATAAGGCACATTCAGAAGGCAGCGAGACGAACAATCGGCCATAAAATACAGGCCTATTTCCCGTTCCCAAAGAAAGTGATAAGCATGCGAAATATTTTGAAGATTTCTGCCTGGGAATATTTCGAAGTATATTTATATTTAGAAAAAAAAAATTATTATTAGAAATACATTAAATGCACATTATTTAAGAAATTTCCATTTAAATATTTTTATAAACATTTATTTCACCAGCACCTCATTATGTTTCATGAAGAATTATTTTAAAACTAATTGAAAATAATTTTATAATTGCATTATAATTAAAGAAATATATTGGTTTTCTTCGATAAATGTTATCTATAACTATGAATAGCAAAATTTATCTAAAGGGAGTCATCTCATCGTAAAAGAGCAAAAAAAATTGCACAGATCAAGAATTACTCCCTTTTTTTATTTTCGTTTTTAAATTCAGCATATTAAAGCAGCCGAAAGAGGAATTTTCAAGTTAATTTATGACCAATCATGAATTAATTAGTCACAAAGCAGAGGAAAACGAGCCAACGAATATTATAGATAAATTTTGAACTAAACTTTATCTCTCTTAAAATGCCTCTATTTAACTAGGCATATGTTGGGTGGACCGAAAAGTAATGTCTACGTAATAGTCACGTCAATATTTCGCCTACCCCAAATTACTAAATTACTAAATTACTAAATTAACTAATAGTACGAAATTTGGCTTGTATACAGGTTTTCTAAACATAGGTGCTAAATTAAACAACAATTTCCAAAATTCGTTACCTATAGGGGGGGTCAAATTTTTCTTTTCATTCAACCCGTTGATCTCAAAGAAAACACAAGAGAAATATGAAATCCTTACTTTTAAACAAAACACTCACAATGCTTAAAAATCAATTTCAGGACATTTTGAAATTCGCGCTCCATGAAGGGTGTGAAAAAGAGGTCAGGGTGGCCATCTTTCATGCAAGAAAAAAACTTATTTATGAAATTCTTTCTTAAAATGTAACAAATTTATTTGCTTTCTAATGCTAACTGAAAATTTATTTGTTTGAATTTTATGTAAAAACACAATTTTAACTTCCGGTCCTCTGAATATACTTTATTTCAAAAATTAATTCATAAAAAGTCTTAAGCAAATGCTAAACACGTTTATTTATTTATTTATTTATTTATTTATTTTGATTGTTAGAACTTCCCGCCTTAGTAACTACCTAAGAATTCTGATAATGTTTTTTCTAATAAAATTTAGTAATACTCTTTTCCAAAGTTAAGTGCTCTGCCTAGCAGTTATCCAAACGAATGAATTCTCAGATTCTAACAATTATCTATCGTTAAATATCTAAAAAAAAACATTATTACTGAATGAATCTATTTTGTAATGTTAGTTCTTTAAAATCCAAAATAAATATTTATTTTTCGGTTGATTAGACGAAAACTTGTTTCAGGTAAAAACGTATCTATATGATGGCACATGCGGAAATAATTTTTTCTGCAGACTTTAAAACAGACATTTATGTAAGAAATACCGAGAAGTAATATTAATTACTCAAAGTAGTATTTACTTTAAAAATAAAAATCTTAAAAATTAGGGTTTGAATTGCAAATTTAAAAATTTTACATGTTGAAAAAATAATAATTTGAAAGCTATAAATTTCGATAGCATTTCAGCGTATTATCAAACTTATGAATATCATTGTATTCTCCGCTCTTTGAAACACGTCTTCTGTTAAATTAAGGCTGAAGCATACGGTCATTGGGACATTCGGTTCGCATTTACAGGAAAATCTGTTACGAGCGTAGACGGAACATCGCTTTACTGGGAGCAGCAAATGAGGGAAACATTTTCTGAAACTTGTCACGTGTTCCAGAACGATAACGGTTCTTTCTCGAACTCAGTCCCTCCCAGATAAAGCCACGGACATCCCAAATAAAGTCATTTACAGACCCTGCATGGAAATTACATCAATGTAGGAATTATTCATTACATTATCATGGAGTTATTCAAACCAAAGAGTGTTTGAGTGGGCGTTTTCCAGTGGTTAGAAGTTGGCTTACAATGCAGTTACGAAACGTAAGGCAAAGACTTTCTAAGTTTATTATGAAGCATCTTGAATAAAAGAATTGGGAATAGCTTTCTCCTAGACACATTAAACGAGAAAAGTTGATCTCATTAAAGTAATCTAGTGTTATTACTAGGGTTCCAATATTACGTGATTTCAGACGGCCTCTTGCAACAACCTTGTTAAAAATGTCTGCCTGTTTGAATTGCCAATAAGGTGCGTGTCATGTTAGTCACATATTTATAATAAATTTTCCCTGGCTCTTAATTTGCTAGTGAAATTTGTATTCAGTTCTTCAGCTGATTACACATTTACGCAAATTCTTTGTTCTAAAGCCTTGAAATTTTTTATCCTTGGTCAAACACACCTTTATACTCTTCCGCATTTTTGCAATAAATTCTTGAACAATCCGTTTAGTTTTAGTTTTGTGTTCTTTGACGGCTCTTTCAGAGTTATTTATACTCTTCATTCTTCTTAACCCTTTCCGGATGCTGCGCAAACACTGCCACTGCGCAACTTACCATGCATGACAGCAGATTTTTAATAATAAGCTTATTTACATGAAAGTCTTTAAAATCATATTATATTCCATATTAATTATTTTCTGCATGATGTAGCCACATATGTGTTTTCATCACCTTTTGCTGTAAATTTCGCACTTGCCGCATATATGCGATGTCTGACCTCAAAGGATTAAATCGTCTCTTTCAGTGTTAAAAGCTTGTAAAGGGGCTTTGCTGATATCTAATAATAGGGCAAATTTAATACTTCTCCTAAAATACTTGATACATTTTTCTCAGTGAGAAGAGCGCTTATTGTCTTCCGAACTCCTTGATAAGATAGCCTAATTTTAAATCACTAACAAGAACCTAATTTTAAATCTCTGAGATAGCCTAATTTTAAAAATCTAAACGGATATACAGGGCGTTCCAGAAACACTGATCTAGGCTTTTGTTCCTTAAATATTGATCGTAAGTGTAGACAATAAATTAGAAAGTTTGCAGAAAAAGTTACAGAACGTTATAACATCGATTAAAATATTCAGATGATTAAATAAATGCAAAATTTAAATTTTTATACGACCCCTGTACAAAGCAATTTCCAATCAATGAAATGTGCCCCATACATTATTATGATGATATAAAAACTTTCAGGTTCTAAGATAAGTTTAAACATAGTTGGTAAGAGGGTATACAATACTAATAATTGCAAAAGTATGTATTCATGCAATCATGTTTTTTCCCCAATTTGTATACAGCCCCTAGAACGCTATCTTCTAATGCGACTTTTTCTTTTCGAGAGAAATTGAAAAGTGGTTTAAGTCAACATTATACTTATTTTTATATTCTTACCATTACTTAAAAATTACATTAAACAGCTATTGTATGAGGAAAATTAGAAAATCATTATCCGGTCTAATTTTTATCTTTAAAAGAAAAACTTTCATTAAAATGAAAAATCTTCTGTTGAATCTTTCCTTTAATATTGTGTTAAATTAAATAATTATTTTCTAAAACTTTTTAATATTTTCTAAATACCAAAATATTAAAAAGAAGCATAAACAGCCCTAAATTAGTTTAATAATTTTGTTCAGTTAGCTGAATAGATGGATTGGTATTACACGCAAAAAAAAAATCTGAAATATGTCACTTTAAATTTGATTAATCCAGCCTTTATGCATAATCGAAACTTGATCAATGTGCTAAATAAGTTAAATTAAACAATTTAAGCGGCTAGATTGAAATTCAAATTCGTTTGTTATCTGATACCGGTCAGAATCACTGGAAACAGATTATTGAAGGATCTTCTCACAATAACAGCCAAATGCAAAGATTTTTTTTTACCATCTTGATAAAAAGGAAATCAATGAGTTCCAACACTTGTGAGGGAGGTGCTCAAAAATCTGCTACCAAAAGTCCATTGCTATCCTAGAAAAAAATATCTGTGTGTTCGCCTACTGCTGTGATAGGGTGATTAGTAAATCCATAGCGGATATACGAACTACATTGTTCCTTTGCTAACAATCCTTTGCTGACGATTATTATGGGATCCTTCAGCGGTATGTGATGAACTGTGCATCAGAATTACTATGATCATTTTGCTAATTTCAAAAAATCATTCTTGGATCCGGACACTGCTGTGTGGGAGCTCGAAAATCTATTACGGGTGGTCCTTTGCAAATCCTAAAAAAAACATCAGTGGGTCCGACTCCCCCTGTAGCTCCTTGAACATACTTTACCAGTAGTATTTTGATAATCATAAAAACTAGTGGGAGAGGATCCTCGATAATATGGTTCCAGGGATCTATTGATAATATCATACTCGTCTTTTAGAGGGATTTTGAAACCACATTAAGGAGTTCACTTTTTTTTTCTTTTGCGTGTGTGTATGTGTGATTTTTTTTTCATTATCAAAAGTATATTTATTCGCTAGCAGCAAAATGCCACTTATCTCTTTAAAACTTTATCACTTATTCAACTTTAAAACTAAAACTTTATCATTTATCTCTTAAAACCTTAAAAATTTATTTATGCGTGTTTCTACTTTTTATTTTTAAATACAATATTAGCGTCTTTCTTTTTCTTTAACTGTACTGCAATTTTACTTTCCTATTTAATATTTTACAGGTGCAATGGAGCGATTACGCTTCTTTACCTCCTGCTTCAAATCTTATTACGTCTATACCTATGGCCTAAAAAAGTGACTATATGAAGCACGCCCCCCCCCATCTTGAAATTGTAATGCAAATGATGTAATCTAAATATTTCAATTATTTTTTATCGCTAGATTATGTAACGTTCTTTTTAACCAACTGATTTCGTTTCAGCTGTTTTCAGCGCTGTGGATTTTCTTATACTGTTTTGTAATTCTTTCTAATGCTAAATACATCCCTACCTCTTGGGGTAACGATCCAGGTTTTAGGTCTCTCATCTAGAATTGGTTCATGGGGCCAGACTTGACCTAGGTGCCTACGTAATGAAATGACGTACATCGTATCGGCCAAGACTACAGTTGACACCTGACATGGCTATTAGAAAAAATAATAATAATAAATAATGTTAAATTCACATCTCATCCCAAATATGTCAAAAATCATTTCAATTCTCTGGGAAAAAAATCCTATCTGTTACTTATAGAGGTTATATTAATTTCCGATGTTTGAAAAACTTAATCTTTGCCAGTAACAATAGCTCATTTCAAACAAATTGAAAACAAGGGAATGAAATATTGAGTCAGGACTTTCACTTTATTGTTTGATGTGTCTTGGACTTTTCCCTCTAAATAAAGATTCTACGCTCCCGATTCCAGCATAAAAGTAAAAAATATATTAAAAAAACGAATTCTCCCTAACACGTGAAGCATCCCGATCATTTTATATTAGGGTTTAAAAAGGAATTGATTCTCTTGCCGTAATTTCTTTTCCTCCTCCCAAATAATAAAAATAGATCGGAGGCAATCACAAAAGAGGGTTGTCTGTTTTTTCGAATTTGCATCTTTTCATTTAGCCCAAATTTCCTTTCGGTGGCTTTTGCCTCAAATGTGTGTGCGCCGCGAAATAAATTTAGGTTTAGATAGAAAATTTCCCGAATGTTCGGAATTCTTATCGATTCCTTCTCGCAGCCAGCGAAATATTTGCTGAGAAGTGTCGAGATGAAGTTGAATTTTTATAGCATACCTTTCGCCATTTTTGTCTTTTTCAATGTACCTACAGGCGCGAAAATAATGATCTCTTAAAGTTATTTATGTCTCACCAGTTAGAGCTCGAATTGCGGAAGGAATATCAGAAAAATGATGATATATTCAGCGGAAAACTCACGTTTTATATAAATCAATGGAGGGATTTTGGAAAGAATTCATATAATGATGACACAAAAGTTCGCTTTTTCGAGATTCCTGGATTTATTTAAGATACTTGTGGTTTTTCTCCACGTTGTATAAAGATAAGTGTATAATATTATTCCCTGGTAAAGTACTCTGGCATAAAATGCTACGTAATCAGTATACATATCGGCCAACTTTCATGTCTGGTGTGTAAAATATGCCGATTTTTACAGTTCGACAAGTTTGTAAAAAAAGTTATTTTACACATTTACAGAATTCTCTGCAATAAAAAAAGAGCTGCTGCAAGATAGTTTTTATACAAGTGGTTTTTTTCTTATTTTAAATTGAGTAAATATTTACTAGGGTAATGAATAAATGCACTACATAAGACATTCAGAAATATTAAGTCTATCTCACCACATCCTTTTAAACGATGAATCTATCACAGATAATTGTTACATTTTCCAGAAAACTAAATCGTTAAAAAAATTATTTGTAGATATTATTCATGCTGATTCAAATGAAAACAGTATTTGCGGCTATTCTTGTTAATTTTTCAATACCATTTTATAAATAGTAAATAATATAAAAAAATAGTCAAAGAGAAAGTCAAGGCTGTAATTTTTGAGCTTTTATAAAATATTTTTAAGATGGAAAAACAAAACAAAAAAAATTTTGGTATTTATGACTTGCAGTTTTAAAATTATCTTTTACACTTGAAAGCTCTCTTTTGGTGTTTTGTTACTCAGTGATTACTGGTTGAAAATAACTAAAATTTTGGCTAGTGACGTCAGAATTGCTGAATTCAAATATGGAGTGCAAAGATTTTGTTGACATTAAATTTTTTAAATAGTGCTATTATATTTTAATATAGAGATATGACAAATCAAACATTTATCGTAAATACATCTCGAGCATCGAATGCACCGTCTTTTCAACTGACATTTTAAAGGCGTGAGTTTTGTGTATTTATTGAATAAAAAAAAAACACTGGAAAGTACCTAGTGTTCTAAATTTCGATTTTCATGTAAACTTTTGCATTCTGATAGTTATAAATTTAGTTCTATCTTTAATATTCAATGTATATATTTCCAAACAGTTACTTTATTTATAAACTAATTTACTAAACAGTGCACAGCTTCCTCATCTTGCAATAAATGTATCTTAAATCAGTATAAATGTGGAAAACCAGCCGAAAAAGTTTTCAACCTACACACTTCAATTTAACAGACTAAATCAAGACAAATAATGACAGCTTGCATTCCAGGTTAAGATAGCTGTCAAAATAATTCTTGAATTGAAACGTAACATATAATAAATTAATCTGTATTAACGGTATTAATGGAAATTTCTCTTTTGAATCACAGAGGCGTAAATTTTTACGTGACGTCTGCATAAACTTCAGAAAGCCAAAATTCTTGAAATGTAAATTTTCTAAAGTCCTTATTCCCAATGTAATTATCATAAATCTTGCTGTCATTTATTTAAAAGTTTATTTGCATTTAGCTTACGAAATGCACACTGCTGATACTAATATGAAGTAAATTATCTTATGTGTAGATTCATATCGTCGAAAGAACGGAGAAATGAGACAGTTGACGCCTTTCCGTTAACGCGTTAATTTCTGTTTAAAGACATATATGACACCGAAAAGCAAACAAACATAATGTGATGTTTATTAGCTTATAATTTGTTTGTTGATGAATCTATGAAGTAAATATTTCTCTGTTTAAAAATGAATTTTGATAAGCATAATTTAATCTGCTACAATTGATTCTCTTTGACATACTGCATAATCAAATGTATTCTGGAGATATAAAATATCGCTTAAATATTTTTTAAAATAAGATGTGGTTAGTAAAAAAAGAACAAATGGTTTGGGGGGTCTAAAAGAAAACACTTTTTAATTAAAACTAAATTTATTAAGACTATACCAATTATAGCATAATCACTCTCTTAAAACTTTCAATTTATAAAGAAATTTTTTATATAAAGATTGCAGAAAATCATTGATATACGTAGTATATTAGTCGTGCACACAAGGGGGGGGCTCCAGGGGGTCTGGACCCCACCCAAAGTAATTATAAACTTTGCTTCGTTAAATCATTGTGTAGTTTTTGATATTTTAATACAAGACTATAAGATTCTTATTTTTAGCTGTTAGCAAAACATGACATTAGCTGTTAACAAGAAAAGCATAATTCAAAAACATACAATTGTATTAAAGTGCCAGGAATCTTTATAAAACGTGGCCACGAGAAAAACAAAATTCAGTGTTTTTTCAGGTGGTTGGTTCCACAGCTTCATGGGCCAGACCCCCTGTAAGAGAAAATTCTGTGTGAGCCACTGAAGTATATATATTATGTATGTAACTAAGTAATTTCTTACCTTAAATAACTTTTCTTATAAATTTATAAAAATCTAAATAACTTATGTATTTTCGTAAACAGGAATTAGGTTATTCGCAAAATTTATGATCTTGGAATTTTCTTTATCACAGAAAGTGCGAAACCTTTTAACAATTTCATGTTTGATATATTCTTCATGAATAAAAATTTACTCAACCAGTGACTTCGCGGTTAATTTTATTTCTAAATTTTTAAGTATGCTGTGGATTTATTTTTCAAGCGGAGAAACCGCATATAATTCATTAAATGATTAAAAATTTTCGTTTTCTATCGGGAAGTTTATATATAACCTTGAAAAATCTTACACTAATCCTATTGATATCATAAATGCGATAGTTTGTCAGTTCGTATGTTTTGTTTGTGCCTCAAGCTCAAACGGCTGGACGGATTTGATTAAGTTTGGAATGGATATAGCTTATACCCTAAATTAAAAACTAAAGGAGATAATAGGTAGACATAGGATGCTTTTTATCGGGGGAGAGGGGACTATTTCTGTGATTTGCATGAAGGTGCCGATAGATGGAGCAAATTTATTATACAGTTTCGAAAAAAAGGCGCTTTTGCGCTTTATTTAGCCGTCGTTTATCACACAGTAAATTTACGCTTATCCAATCGTATGCGAATAATATATATTTTAATTTCCTATATGCATAAGGGAACATCTTCATATTTACGCTCCAGCTTTATTTTTTCATATGGTAACACCTGGATTCTTCCTATTTGCATAAGGGAACATCTTCATATTTACGCTCCAACTTTATTTTTTCATATGGTAACACCTGGATTTGACTTCATGTTTCAAAAATGTAACTCATTTTAACCCCGGATGCCAGTTTTCAATATAGTTAAACTAAACATTAATGAGTTATGTGTTTCTAAAATTTCCCTACCCTTATGTCAAAAGATATTTTCTCACTTTTATTTATATCTCATTTAATATTGATACTAATAAGCTGATTTTTATCTGTACTATTGGATCTAAATGGCCCAAACGTAAGTTACTATCATTATATTATTTTAAAAAAAAATATTAATATGAATTATTACTTTACTATTCGAAAAAATATTAATAGTGATCTAGTCAAATATTTATGGAAATGGATGCAGAAAATAATTTTACATGGCTGTGCAAAATTTCATATTTTTACGTTCAGTAATTACTTGCATACTAGTAGTTAATTTTATATTAATTAAAATTTCTTATTTATGAGTTAATGGGTCTTATATCAATTCATAAAGTGATAATTTTCCGAAAGTTACTTTTGAACTGTATATTCATAGCTTAAATTTGATTCGTTTTGCGTAAAAATTGTAAATGTTCAAGGTATTAAAAAATAGCAAATTTTGAAGCAAATGAATTTCAGATATGCTATCTTTGATTGTGCTTTAGTTATGTTAATTTCGTTTGCATATGTATCACCTTTTTTATAAAATAACAAGACTCCTTTTATTGCGTTTATTACATGAAGATTATACATATTTATTTCCCTATTTTGCGTGAAATCACTCTTCAAATTCTGCTATTGCTGAGTAACTTGTATGCATGTATTGATCAGGTGAGCGAAGAACAGACTCTCACCCTTGGCAATGTTTCTGGCAACATTTCACCTGTTTAAGAGAATCTTCAAAATACTCTAACAATTTCAAAATAAATTAGAAATTATTTATATGTACATGTGAAAATTTTAAGATAAACGTAAGCCCATACAGAGAAATACCACTGTAGTACATAATTTATTTAAAGATAATAATGCCATAGTTTATTAGGAAAAGCTTTATTAGGATGAAAAATGATGATCTCGATATAGTAATGAAACTCTAAAGTATTCAAGGTTTATTTGAACAGTATATAAAAATAGCATTTCGTAATGTTATGCTATCAATTTTAATACAAATATTATCACATGGCGATTAAAGACCAAATGATTAGAACACAGTTAAATAAAATATAAAATAAAAGTTATTTTATAAATGAACCATAAGTAATACATACTGTTACTTTAATTAAATTGCAGCTGTATTTTCAAATTGATATTTTCAGTTCATAATGTAATTAACATACTACAATGCAAATAAAAATTGTTATTTTAAACATTAAATTTCTCGAAAAATAAAATTTTTTCTCAAGTTATTAGTAAAAAGAAGCTTGTTTAATGTACAATACTCTAATGCATTGTCTTAATAGTTTTGAAAGTTCAAATTTTAATTTAACAATTTAAAATTTGACGGAAAGATAAATGATATTATTTTTTCACACATTGTAAAAAAACTTTAAGATTGAAAACATTATTTTCCTTGTATTTTTTTTTATTCCAAAGACAAAATTACAATTAAGGAAGAAATGCGAAACCTTCATGTGCAGATCTCAATTTGATGATAAGCCCTTGATATCGTGTAATAAAGAATTAGCAACATCTCCGGTTAATTATAGTAGAAAATTCGGGAAAATGTATATGTACAGTAATTTAAAGCTTTTCTTTCGTTTAATCAAAATAGAGTGTTTTTAATTAAGAAAACGAAAATTGTGCAGAATTAAATATGCAGGCGACTTTTTAAGCAAATTTTAAGAATCGTAAATTAAAATATACATTATTTGTGAATGAATGGTATATATAATTGCTGTTTTACGAACAAATGGGTCTCTTTCTTCCGTAGCTGTGCAAAAGCATAAGAGCATAGTAGTAGCATAAAAACATATTCATAATTTTGAATATACATTCATTTTCTTAATAAGAATTTGGTTTAAAGTGTCATTTTTTTTAGCTTAAAATGCTTAATTAAACATATCCTTATACTTCAAAATTATATACACTTAGAAACGGGTAAGACGTATAGATAATTAAGATACATATGATTAAGAAAAACTAAATAGATGAGTACAGCAGTTACTGATATCAGCTGAAAATTATTTACCCGAAAGTTATACCCCTTAATGCACCCAGATAACGCCGAGCCGGAATAAGAACTTGTGTATGGTAGCTTTTAAGTATTTTTAATGTAAATTTTCTCAAAATGTTTCATTTGAAATCTCTTTAAAGAAAATATTACTAGCTGTGTCCTTTAAATCTACGCTGAATGTTAAGATGATTCAAAAGAATCACAGAAAGTTGAATGATTAGCTGAAATTTGATCACCTTTAACAAGTTTCATGTGGTTCAGTACAACGAGAAATTTTTCATATTCAGACAATTGCTTAGTTTATTTATGTGTTGTACTTGGTTTGAAGCTATAACCTAGTTCTTCGCCTTGCCAGAAATACTGAAGCTAAATATTACGAAATCTGGAATGCATGTGAGTTTTTTAACGCGGGTGCTAGATGAGGCAGCATTTTATAAAATCCGTAACCTATAGGAAATAAGGGTCCCGAAATGTTCTTTTCATATATCACTCTCTAATCATAAAGAAAAAAAGAGATATCCATAAAATTCTGGCTGTAAAGCACAATACTTACAAATATCTAAAGGTCAATTTCAGGAAATTTTTTATGTGTCCTCCGAGAAGAGTAGACGGCGACACTACCCTTTTTAAACGTATTTTTGTTGGAAAGGAAAAAAGCTATCTATAAAATTCTTGCTTGCTTGTGATTGAAAACTTATTGAAAATTTATTTTCTGAATTTAGTGTAAAAAAAATTACTGTCCATTGTACTTAATAATATGTGCATGTGTTACATATCATGCTGATTAATTTAAGTAATTAAATTCGTATACTCTATGTGCAAAAGGATTTCTAACACTATACTTACTACCACTACTTATCCAGACAATTAAACGAGTATCGCATAAATTAATTAAGACGTACATGCAGGTATCTTCCAGCAGATATTTCTTTCTTATGAGGAAAATAAATTTGCGTGTTAATGTACCATTTGTTTGTTGCAGCTTCATCGCACGTCTTTAATATGCAAAATAATCATTTATCACGAAATGAAGATTTTAATTACAGCCGAATCTTAATTAAACTAATTAAATAATATGCAATTATATTTATTCAGAAATATTTGAAATATTTCCGGTTTAAAAAAAAAAATTGGGTTAATGCCTTGTTTTCTTAGCTGAAACTGAGAGAGGAGCGTATAATTAGCACTTTTCGTGATTACTCGCGAAGTACAAAGAAAAAATAATTTCGTTTAAATTTAATTCGATAATTGTAATAAATTATAAATTATAAAATTCATTTTTGATTATCTTTTCCGTTTATTGTTCCATTTCCATTTTATTTTCATTCAATATTTATGAATGGAAATATACCTCCTTTAAAATCGTTTTTAAATTACTTTGTATTTATTACTTTGTATCTGTAATGACCTTTCGTTTCAATAAATATCCAAAGTATTGTTCTTCTGTTCTTTTTGATTTCTTTAATAGTGAATTTCAAATACGGATTCCACCCCTAACTATCGTTTTTATTAATGATTATTTTAAGCATCATTTTTTTTAAGTGTATTTTATGTGTGCTTAGCATCATTTACACCAAAAGAAAATTTTAAAGGGGTATATCTTTAACACTCAACGTGCTATATTAGTAAATGGCTTTCGCATAGCGTTTTGTTAAATGACCATTGTATGTGTTAAAGGGATTTTACAGCATGTCTTTAGCATGAACAGCAAAGATGCATCGAAACATGCTGCTTTTATAACAATTCCAGTTTTTAACACTTAAAATAAAATTTTAAGTTAAAAAAATGAAATAACTATAGCTTCTTACTGTGAAGGCCTAAAATGCATAAAATAAAAGTTTAGACTTGTTCAGATCTGATATAAAGAAATAAAAGTTTCAACACTGAGAAAATCGTAGAGAAAAATATACATGTTTCACACTTTTGCAAGAGATGAAATTTTTTTTAATTTCAAAGTATTTTAAAAAGTAATTGATACTAATAGTCTTACTCATTAGTTTTGTGTAAACATTCGTTAAGTCATAAATTTTAGAGGTCTTGACTGTTTTATAAAGTATTTTAAATACTTAAAAATTTTCATGTCTTGCAAAAGTGAAATACCTCTAAATACTTTGCTGATAAAGTGTGGAAACTTTTATTTCCGTAGTGTGTCTTTGCAAGTGTAAATTTTTATTCTATGCTTTTTGAGGCTTCACAATAAAAAGCTTCAACTGTTAAAAAAATATACTTAAATTTTTATTAGAAAAAATTTTAATGAATCAATCAATTTAAAATGTTTTAATGTTGTCAACTGTTAATAAATATCAGGATTTATATTTTATAGTGGACTATTTCTTAAATGATTTGTAATTACTTGACGAGCTCGGCATTCAAACTCTGGCCGTAGTTATTGGAGGCCCACGCTCTATCCACAGGACGCAACTTAGCTTGTACTAATATTATTAAAGCTTGAATTGGAGGGTCTTGTTTTTTAGCATGCCACCGAGACACGATAACAAATCCAATTTCAAATTACAACGCTTCTAATAAGAAAACAATACAAGTGGCAAATTCATCGTTTTAAACTAAGTAATGATAAACATCAGTAAAGAAGGTAATTTGCAATAAAACGTTGCAGACACCATGTAAAACATTGGCGAGCGGAAAGCCCCAGCGACTATCTCCAACTACTATTTTGCATGATGAGCAAAGTAATCTCAAATAATTTAAAAAAATTAAAATTGCACTAACAAAAACAGAAAAAAAACATCAAAATCCCTACAAAATAACTCAAAATATTTCAGCCATTGGCCTATTTTTAACGTAAAAAACTTTGGTAAATTAAGCAACCTAGCTATACAGGGTGTCCTATAAAGGTGGGAACGGCTTTAATTATTTATCTATTAGAGATAAGTGGGCAGTGTTAGTTGAAAAAATGTTCAAAATAAAGTCAGAAATAAGACTTCGTTAGGAAAAAAATTCCTCTCGTTAATTTTCAAGTCATTCTTTAAATTTGTATACGACCCCCCGTACAAAACAATTCCTAATTAGTAAAATGTATTCTCATACACTAATGATGTGACATACAAAATTTGAGAAACCTTAAAAAGTGTTAGTGCTATGAGGATAAATATAACGCTGACTCAAAGTAGTTTTCAATGGTTCACGTGGAATGATCGCATTTCAGGGGTAGTAGAGAAATTACGAAAGAAAATCTTTTTTATACTCTGCCAATGAATGTTTTTATTCAAAATAATAGATAGTCCCCGATCATCTTTCTTTAAAGGTACCTCTGCGACGTTATATGATGAAAGGCTCAAATTTGTTACATCACTTTTTAAATATGTATACGACGGCGGTCGTATACATATTTAAAAAGTGCAACTTTTAAAAATTAACGAGAGGAATTTTTTCTTAACGGAGTATTATTTCTGACTTAATTTTGATAATTTTTTCAATTTAGCATCCTAGTTATACAGCTTATCGAAAATGACAGTGGCCCGTTTTTAATCTAAAAAAAACTTCGGTGGATCATGCTACCTAGCTATACAGCTAATCTAAAATCAGCATGATTCAAATGCACATAAATTACGCTAACAAAAATACAAAAAACATCCAATTTCACTTCAAAGGTACTCAAAAATCTTAAACAACTCAAAAAGATTCATTAAATAAAAGCATTTACCTTATATTTATCACTTACTTCACCGTCTAGAAATGTCCCGTATGCTATCTTCACTGTTCGCACTTCCCTATTATCGCATTCCTCCCTTTTTCGTTTCACCTGCTTAGCGTATTGCTAAGCTCACTATTTCCTCTTTCACCAACATCAACACACCCATATACATCCATGCAAAAAAGCGACCAGAGAAAGTGCTTTTGTTGTGATTTATAGTTTGAAATAAACTTGTAAAACAAATGTAAGTAAAAAATAAATTACGTATAAAATAAAATTAAGGCAAATGCTTCTATTCAAAATTTCGAAAAAAGTATTCAAAAATAAAAGAACATACAGGATCACTAGGATTATGTACCACGATCGCTTTCTTGAACATACTTAAGTTGCGGACCAAGACCATTTTCCATAAAAATTACAATAGTAAGAAGAGCTTATTATTTATAAAGTATATATATACATACACTACATAGAGATAAAAAATTAGCATTATTTAATTATGTTCAAAAAAATACATA
The DNA here is from genome assembly GCA_038373885.1 of Cheiracanthium punctorium. Taxonomy (NCBI): domain Eukaryota; kingdom Metazoa; phylum Arthropoda; class Arachnida; order Araneae; family Cheiracanthiidae; genus Cheiracanthium; species Cheiracanthium punctorium. The sequence goes on from JAWZYV010012436.1 coordinate 39,582, forward strand.
ACCTACGGTTTACCAGTAAATTTTATTGTTGCTGGAACCAGCACAATGATAAATTTTTAAGTTGTATCTCTGTTGGGAGTGAATAAAAAGACATATTTAACAGTAAATAAATAAATTTCAAAACTTGACAACATCAGTTTCGCTAAACATGAAAATCATCATAAAAAGCTGAGTTTAGCTCTTGTCTTCAAGATACAGAGCCAATTTGGGTAATAATATCTCAGTATGGCTCGTGCAGTATCCCTGCGTTCCATTAGCCATTCGGCCCGTTCCTCACTCGGCTAATCTGCCAATTTTTCAACCACCTCAAAATTATGAGATTGAAAAGGATGATGCTGAAGAAGAATTCACTAGACCTGGGACTTCCCATGAGCCAGATTTTGAGGCACACAATTTCAATGAGCCCCAGACTAAGTCAGAATTGAGTAATCTCGTAAGAGATCTTGCCTTGCCAAAAGAAAAGGCAGACTTTCGGGTATCAAGACTGTAGCAACGGCATCTAATCCAACCTGAAGTCAAGAGCACAGGAATCGTCACAAAAATCTTCATTTCGTTGAGAACAAAAAATATTTGGTTGCTAGTGAAGGGAGCGAGCGTGGGGCGAGAGTTGGGTTTGAATCCAGGGACTTATGGATGGTAGAATGAGGCGCAATCCAGCTCGGCCAAAAGATACCTATTCGACCGGCCTTCAATTGCCGGGTGTTGTGTGCGCGGAGGTGATCTCGTGCCGCCACACTAGTATTGATTTCAACAGCTTGATGAATAACTAAATATATTTCATGATTTAAATAAGGTTGTTTATAAACCCTTCCAAGCTTAGTTGGACATTCCGTTCACATGAAGGAAACTTGAAGAAATGTGAAATTACTTCTACTCAATTAAATGCTAGGATCATAAGTGGCGGATTCGAGGGGACTTAACAGTTATTGCTGTACTCCTTAAACTATGCTAAGTACTGCCGTTTCCTGCGTTTGTGTGACTGACGAAATAAAAAAATCTCACTTCATATAATACAAATAGCCTTCACGAAATTTAAATTCTGGGGAGAGGAAAGTTGAAAACGAGTTTCTGGTAAATCCAAATAACATTCAGCTTCTGCTTCCACCCTTGCACATTAAGCTGGGTATATTGAATACCAAGAACGAAATTCCCAAGTTTGAGTAAAGAAAAGGTTAAGGAGGAAATCTTTGTGGGACTCAAATACGCACAATTGTAAAGGAACTTACTTTAAATAAAAATTTTGGAAGATAAAGAGAAAGCAGCTTAGGAAGCCCTTAAGGGTGTGGTACGAGGATTTCTAGGCAACAGAAAGGACGAGAACTACCTACAGCTGGTGAAAAAACTCCTACAAAAGCTCTATGACCTTGGATTCAATATGTCTCTGAAACTTTATTTTCTTCCACTTTCATCTTGTTTCCCAAAAACTGTGGAGCTGTAAACTATGAGCACGGTGAAAGGTTTCATCAAGGTATTGCTGCAATGGAACACAGATATCAGGGTCGGTGGATACAGTCAATGCTGTCTGGCTACTACTGGACTATTACAGGAGTTGACGTACAAGTGGCAGGCCTGTGGTGCCCCTCGCCTGTGTGCACCTGGTCCTTCGGAAACGTGCTTTCGATCGCTAGCCAGTGATCGCTAACCTGCACTTGAATTGGAAGCTGTGACGTTCGTTCCGCCAACAAATCCGAAGCTACTCCAATTATGCAAAACTGGACACTTATTGCGCAAGCCGCTATAAAAGGCACATTAAGCTAGAGCTCCAAGCAGTTCAATCTTTCCAGCAGTGGTAGTGTCAGCAAGAAGTTGTCCCTGCCGGGATCTGGTGTGGCCGCCTCCGATTCCTGACCAATGTCGTGAATCCTCCGTCCTTTATGCGGATAATGAGTGTGGATTTTTGCTCTCCTCAACCTCCATCTCGATGCAGCAGATCCGTCGTCTTCGTTGTGGATTTGGAGTGCCTGCTTTTTCCTGCATCCAGCCTCACGCCATCGATCCGGTACTACTCTCCGCCTTGCCTACTATGCCTGCTGCACTACTTATGTTCCCTGTTATGACTGACTTATTGTTTTATTTCGTTTCGTTATTTGTTAAGTTACTGTTCAACTTTCATTAATTGTTACTGCTTAATAAAGCTGGATTTCGACATAATTATTGTGATCATTTAAAACGAAACTACCTTCTGATCTGGAGTCAAAAAGGGGTTTACCACAACGCCCCTTTAGGTCGAAAGGAAACATTCCCTGGGATAAACTCAAATTAACCCTTCTTTCTTAAAAATGAACGTTTTTTAAGGAAACATGATGTATTATATTTATAAAACAGGAGTTTTTCTTCTTTTAGTTGATGGGCAGGCTGTTGTGTATCTTTCTCTAGTGGGATTTTGTGTATCTTGAAAACAAAAGCTAATAAAAAAAATATTTCATTTACCTATTCGTTTTTCTCGACTCAAAATAAGTATGAATGGGGTATTTAGAACCAAGAAACCGGAAAAAGCTTTTTTTCTGTTGTCTAGTGTTTTTAGCGAAAACTGACAAAAAATTCATGTATTTTCTATAGATTTGTCTTAGTGACTGAAAGGGAAGTATATAGTATATAAATATATTTATAGAAAATTGTAACTTAGGCAGAGACAAAAAATGAAAAAGAAATCTTATTTAGCATGCACCTCATTTCTGACCAGTATATCATTCGAAGAGTTAACTTTTCCAAATGACACAGGCGCAGGTTTTCAATTTCACCGTTGAGTGACTACCGTCAGAAAATGTTCTTCACAAAAATTTAAATTTATGAACATTCCCAATGTCCGTTTCAAAAATCAGTTATTGAAAGTTTGGTTATTTAAATAAAAATTTTAAACTTTGAATTTTGGTACGTACAAAATATTTGAAGAAGTTTAAAGTATGAATATATTTAAGTGTCTGAGATAATAAGTGAGAGACCGGGAAGTGATTTTCAGGAATATATTTTAAGACTTTCCAAGGACGTTCGAAAATGGCTGAATTTTGTCTTGCCCTGTTTATCCGTACAGCAACTGACGCAAATATCCTTGGATTCACATCATTCTGCTGAGAGATACCAGCAAATAGATAATTAAAAATGACTTTTGGGCCATTGTATGGTAATTAAAAAGCAGAAAAGTAAAATGTTTTTATTGCTGATTATTTAGAAATGAAGTTAATCAATTTTTTTAACTTTACAATATGAATGTTCAGGTCAAAAATAAAAAAAAAACAATTCCTTATATTTTGATACCTAATTAAACCCTGGTCATTTTAGTCATTTAAGAGTAGTGACTAACGTAACTTGTGCCAATCAAAATGTTACGTTATTTACAGCTGTTAAATGACTAAAATGAGCAGTTTTTCAGTAGGTGACACAATATAAAAAGTTATTTTCTTCTTTATGAACCCATCACGCATGCTATAAAGCTGAAGAATTAGATTAGTTTCATTTTTTAAAAATTTGTAATAACAAAGCAACTTTTTTTTCAGTTTAAAATGTTACGTTATTCACAATGGTATGACCCTTTTATAAAACTTTATTTGCTTATCTTTACCCGTTGATTCTTTGATCTATTCTTAATTACATACTCTAGATATTTTCCTAACTGGTGTAAAACTTTTTCTACATTGCTAATCCTCAAAATTTAAATTTACTTTACCATCGCAAAAAGAAAAAGATTCAGTAGAAATTTTCGAAAATTAATGAAGTGCACTTCAGTAGTCTCTCCAGCCTGCTGCACACTGTAAAAATATCGGTGCATTGTGGGTTTAATACTTCAAAATAATAAAGGATAAAGGTTTTATTCAAATCTCTTAAAATAATACTTGTGTTCTCAATTAAATCAATTCAATATACCAAATTATTCAAATATTAAACTAAGAAAATAAATTTGTCACACTCCTGGGTCATTCCACGTCAGATCAAACAAAGCAGTTAACGACACCTACTTGGATTTTCCTCAAATTTTATATAGATGATTTATAGGCAAAGATAACCACAAATCTCTATTTTGCAGGTTCTACGATAATTAATTACCGAGAAATTATTTATGCAAATTTTAAAAATTTCTGCACGATCCGCCATTTTTTCTGAATTTCTTAAGTAACTCCTTACCCGTAAAAGTTACTGTAGTGAATATTTGTTTCTAGGAGTAACTTTTTAAGCTGATTCCAAAAATGTTATCAAAATTTTCGTACCTTCTATAGTTTATTGATGGGAACTGCATTTTCTGAAAGCATCATAAATTTTCTTCGGCATGTTTGATCAGAAACGCATGTTTTAAATTTTTTTTTTTTTGTGTTCTTAAGATGGTATACCACTACATTCTAAAAAATTTCATCTTGGTTTTCTGTACAGGAGCGGGCAAAAAAAAAAATTATTAAATTTTCATGTGACTTTTCATATATTTTTTCTAGTAATAAGTTTTAAAGAGAGTGTCAAAGAAATGAATATGCAATTTATAGCTTATTCCTTTATTCGTCAAAGTAATCTTCACTATATTCCAGCCTCATCCGCCAACGATCAAACAGTGCACGGATGCCAATAGCGTAGAAGGATTCATTTTTCGTTGCGATCAAGTCTTCAATAAGTTTTCGTACTTTGTCCACAGTGGGGAAGTGTACAGAAAACAAGGTATTGTTCGTTGACCAAAATAGATATAGTCCGAAGGGTCTGTGTCAGGGCTATACGCCGGGTGCTCCAATACTTCCCAGCCAAACTTTACTAACGTGTCCTTAACTGTTTTTGCAACATGAGGCCTTGTATTGTTGGGAGGGATATGAAGGGTGTGCTGTAACTACAAACTATTTGAGCACGGTAAAAGTGCAACTGCTGGATGCTATAAACAACAATTGCTATGACTGGAGCAGGAAATCGATCGTAAACGTCCATTTACTGCCAAAGGTTTGCAGCCCTTCAATTTGCTCCATGAGAGTACAAGGCATTATGTTGAGAAAAACGGTCAAGAATACTTTAGTAAAGTTTGGCTGGTATGTTTTGGAACATCCGCCGTATAGCCCTGACATAGACCCTTCGGACTATCATTTACTTCGGTCGATGAACAATGCCTTGTCTATTGCACACTTCTTCACACTGGACGAAGTACGAAAATCTATTGATGACTTCATCGGATCAAAAGAGGAATCCTTCTATACTGCTTGCAGCTCTACCTGACCGTTGGCGGTAGATGCTGGAAAATAATGGTGATTACTTTGACGAATAAAGGTATTTTTATAAGCTCTAAATTGCATTTTCATTTCTTTTACACACTCTTTAAAACTTTTTTAGACAAATATATGAACGGTCACATGAAAAGTTATACTTTTTTCCGCTCCTGAGCAGAAAGCCAAGATGAAATTTTTTTGGGGTGCAGTGGTATACCATCTTAACAACCTAGAAAATTTTAAAACATGTGTTTCTGATCAAAAATGCCGAAAAAGATTCATGATATTTTTTAACAAATGCAATGTTCTTGCATAAACTGTAGAAAACATACAAATTTTGATAGTATTTTTTTTTGAGGGGGGGGGGGAATCAGCTTAAAAACTTACCCTTATAAACATATTTTAACGTCAGTAACTTCTACAGGTGAGGTGTTATTTAAGAGAAAAAAATGGCATATTTCGCAGAAAACTTAAAAATTTGCATATTTAATTTTTCGGTAATTAATTATCGAAGAACCTTCAAAATTCAGATTTGGAATTATCCTATTCTATAAATCATTTACACAATACTTTGGGGGAAATCTGAAATCGCGTGGTGAGTTTTTTCCAATTTTGTATTTTATTTCACGTAAAATAACTCTCTTGTCAACCAAATAAAAATAAGAAAAAATCGGGAACTAGACTTACAGGCTGAGTTTAACGATAAAAAATTCAAAAAATTTACCATTTTATACTTGAGAGTTTGTGTATTGTAGTTACTTTTAAAAATGCAGCAATCTAATTATTTTAGATATATAAAGTGCTACCCACCAAATACATTTATTCATTAGGTTATTGTACTTAATTTTATGTCTTTTGTAAAAATATTATACGTAGAAAGAATTTCAAAATTAAGTATATATATATATATATCAACTTTTATGTTACAATTTCAAATAATTAAAATTAATAATTTTCGCATTATGTAAATCAGTGATACAATACAGATAGCGCTGCAAATACACATGTAATCCTTATTCTTTTATATTTAAGAAACTATTGCTAATTAAAATAATATTCAATTTTCCTTAATAATAACTTTGTTGAATACAAACAATTGATAATTTCTTTTATAACATCAAAGAAGGCATCCATAATCTGTGTAAAATATTACACAAAACAACGTTTATTGTAAACATCTGTAATCTTATTTAAGCTTTATATAGGCTTTCAATTTATTAAATCATAAGCTTAGGATGATCGAAATTTTGAAGAGGCATACGTCAAATTCAATGAAAAATAAAAATTCTCTTACACTTTGGAACAAACGTTCGCAGTAAAAAGAATTTGACACAAAATTGGGGTGCCCAGTAGCGTTGAGAGCCATGCTTCTCTCTCATCCTGACGCTACGCTTATGTGCTATATCAAGGAATAAATAATGAGAACGCTATTTTATCTTTTTTATGAAAATTTCAGGAACATACATCTTGATAAAATTATTTGTTTCCAAACACAGTAAGCAAGAAATAATGACAAAATGAGGGAACTTTGTTTATGAAATTGCCTCAAGGAATTTTCTCTAATTTGTGATTAGAATCACGCATTTCGCTTCATAATGATAACAATTATGTAAGGAAAAATGTGTTATAAAAGCAATAAATAATCTAAAATTTCAAAGAATAAATGAAAAAAAATTAATGAAAGGTAACTACATATTTTAGAAAAATATATTTGTTGCTTTATGTGTGTAAAAGTTATTTCATATAACCAACAAATAATAATATTTCGCAGCTTCTTCTAAATTAAAGTTTTATTAATTAATTACACTAAATAACTAGCCATAGATATCTGGCATGATGCTTACTTTTTCTAATGCAGTTTTTCATGCTGATTACAAATCTGAAAACCATTTTGCTCTATCACGTCAGGTTTTCAAGATATCAACAAATATATATATTTTTTTAATCTCCTTTCGTTGGAATTTTTTTCCGTTTTTATTTTTTTCTTAATAATGAAACGACGAATTTTCCCATTCATTGTGACTACAGTTCAGAGCACCCCGGAATTTTAATACCCCAATGAAAATATATAAGCTACAATGTAAAAAACTCTCTATTCAGATATTCCCTCAGTTTCAAAGCCAATTCCGCATGATCCCATCACTTATCCAATACCAACACCACCTACAGAATACAATTGAAGGAAAGTAAGAAGAAAGTTTTCCATTTTCTAGCAACAACTCCCACTCTGACTACCACCCTGATGAAGATACTCACAAGATTAATAATGATGATCTTTGCGACATCGTACCGGACCTGGCACTTACAAAAGGCCAAGCTGAACTGCTAGATTCACGTCTGAAAGAATTTAATTTGCTATCACCAGGTACAAGAACTTCACAATTTTTACGCAGACAGAAAGAACTCGTGCAGTTTTATGCAATGAGTGACAATATGTGCTACTGCACGGACATCCAAGGTCTTATGTCAAGCCTCGGGGTAGAACATAGCACTGGAGCATGGCAACTGTTTATTGATTCCTCCAAGGCAAGTTTAAAGGTTGTATTATTACACAATGGGAACATGCATGCATCAGTACCGGTTGGATATTCTGCCCATCTAAAAGAGACGTACAAAACCATGTCGCTACTTCTTGAAAAAATTCGCTATTGCGATTACAATTGGAATATCTGTGGTGATTTAAAAGTAATCACTATTCTCATGGGAATGCAGACTGTGTACACCAAGTACTTATGGTTTATCTGTGAGTGGGACAGAAGAGATAGGAAGCACCACTATATAAAGAAGAATTGGCCCATCAGAGATAAAATGCAGACAAGTAGTAAAAACGTCCTTCGTGTGTCGTTGGTTGAGCGTGAAAAAGTTATTATGCCTCCACTTCATATAAAGCTGGGGCTCATGAAGAACTTCGTGAAGGCACTAGACAACAAGATGCTTTTCGGCACCTATCCAACAAATTTCCAAAGTTATGCGAAAGTGAAAGAAGGTGTGTTCATATTTCCACAAATAAGGAAGATCATTGCAGACAGTCACTTCGAAGACTTACTCAAAAGTACTGAAAAAGATGTATGGTTGGCATTCAAGTCTGTTATAGCCAATTTCCTTGGAAATAATAAATCTCCTGACCTATTCTGCAGAAGTGCATTAGTGCATGCAACTTGATGGGTTGCAGCATGACCCTCAAGATTCATCTCCTCGACTTCTTTCCCGAGAACTTAGGTTCTGTCAGTGATGAACATGGCGAATGTTTTCATCAGGACATCTCGGTGATGGAGTCATGCTATCAGGGTCGATGGAGTGCAGCAATGTTGGCTGACTACTGCTGGATGCTTCAGAGCAACAATCCAAATGCTCAGCCCAAACGCAAGTCTACAACCAAGAAATTCAAACCGAACTAACTTTAAATTAAGGAACTTTATGTTATACCTATGTATTTTATATGTGTATTATACCTTAAACTAGATGATGCTATATAGTTCATGTTAATTAGTACTCTATTCAGCAATATGTGCCCTACGGTAACTTGTCTGCGAGTTGTTTGCCTTGATACAATGTTAAACATATATAAATGGTTAATGTCGGATATCTCAAAAATGGTGGGTGATAGAGACAAACGGTTTGCATATTTTTAATCAGCATGTCTCAATTGTCTTAAAACAAGTGTTGGATACCAAGATATCCGCCGAAACTTTTTTTTTGTTTATCAGTGTTATAGAAGTCATATAACAATTATCATCTTACCTCGCAGATAAAATCAACGACGCTAAATTCAATTTTTCACCCAATATAATTTGTAGATTTTTTTTTAATTGCATTTGTATTATTTAAGAATGAAGTACATCAGTAAATGTTAAAATTATTTGAGTGGCATTTTGTTTTACTTTCATTTTAAATCGAATGATTAAACAATCTTCTATACTATTAAAATCTGTGCGCGTCTGTCTGTGTGTGTGTGTGTGTGTGTGTGTGTGTAGCATCATCTCCTCCTAAACGGCTGGGAGTTGAGTTTCGACCGAGGTATCCACGAATTCCGAAAATTTCGAGAAAGAACCTCCGCTAATTTAAATTTCGAAATTCGAATTAGTTTAGGAGATATTGATAAAAACCCCCGTCAAAAACGCTAATTTTTGCTCTCCGCAATTCCGTGATTGTAACCCCTGTAGTCAAAAAAGTGAGAAATAAGCATCGAGGTTGCCATGTTTGGCTATTTTATTAAATTATTTAGACTCCTGCAGTAAAAATAAAGAATAATGATTTTTTTCTGTTTAGATTATTTACAAAGTTATTTTTTAATTAAAATATTGCGTTCATGTTAAATCAGAGCTGGAATTCAATGTTTTTTATGTGTAAAAGAATAAGGGATTGAGAGATTTCCGAGACTAATATGTATATTTTTTAGTTTGGCCGAAAAAAAAATGGCTCATTTGGCGATTTTGAGAAAGTAGTAGGTTCTACCGATTTGTACTGTTTTGGGCTTGGCGCAAATTACTGAGAGCGTAACGAAATAGTATTTTTAATAACAAGTATAAGTTTTAAGGCGCTATACTTCGATTTTTCATATAGAAGTAATGCAGTTATTAAGGCGATTTTAAACGATCTATAGAATTTTCACGAAATTAAGTAAACTGATTTAAGTTAGAGGAATTCCGCCAAATTTCAGAAAATTGAAATTCTCGCATTTTGTACATGGTAGTTAACGGTGATTAAAACCCGTTATAGTTAATAATAATTTAAATAATTGCTACTTATCAATAATATGCCTGCATCAAATTTTGGCGATGGAACCATATAAATGATAGATAACTATTTCCCATTTTGATTGCTGTTAAATCAATGCTTCGAATGATTCTCTGAAAACAAAAAAATCTCGCAAAATGGTGTATGTTGGCATTTGGCGATCGAAGTACTGTGTAATAAATAATTGATTCTTATTTGTTAAAGCAGCGCTACGGAAGTTTCTTTTACTAAAAGCTGTTAGAAAGGCGTAATTAATACTGTCTAATATATTTTTTGTTTTACGAAATGAATTGTATGTTGATTCCTACTTTAGTACATTTCTTAGCAAAGTTGGCGAAAAATATTCAAATGTAGTGCAGCTCTGTACGTATTATCAATTCCATTCCACAATTGAGATGAGCCAATGTCACTAGCGTATGCATAGATATTTTTTTTTTAAATTCCGCCAAACAAAGTATTGCGTATTGCCTTTAGTGTCAAGTTTAATTTGTGGTTTGAGCTATTGGCCATCGACTGGCGGTGTTAATTTCGCCAATATGGCAGTTCTAGCAAAGTAAACATGAATAACTCATTTCATGTTCTTTTTTTAACATTTCTATAGTTTCCGTAGCAACGGAATCCATTGTTACCACTTAAGTTGTTAAATTTAACAATTAAGTGAAACCACTCATTTCTACAGCTTTTAAGACTCGAAAAAGTGAAAGCGCTTCAAATGTGAAATAAATAGAACTAACTGTAACAGACTTGCACTTTAAAAATAATCGAAGTTTTCATGCAATTCTACATATCTTAAATTTTATTTCCTACGCGTGTGGATGTCATTTTTTACGTCATTTTTGCTGGCAGATTATCCAGAGCAGCACATAACCTCTAATGTATTTGCTCCTACGGACATAAGCAAGAGCGTATGTCCGGCGCGTATTTGTGTAACCCCACTGTGTTAATCAGATTTTTCTGGTGTCAGATTTTTTAGACCATTTTTTACCGCGGAGATTCCGATCCTGAAGTATATTGATCACTGATAAATGAAAACAAAGATCAATTATATGCAAGCAGGAGTGGCCAAAAATTTTTCATGGGAATGTTACGGGAGTGAAGAATATACATTTTGTATGGCAAAAAGACTCCGCATGGGGGGTTATGACCCCCGATCCCCTCCTTGGCTACGCCACTGTACGCAAGCATAAGTTGTCACGTCATGAAAAACCGTCGTAGATGGCAAACACCGAAGTTGTTTTGAGGGTTATACAGAATTAAAAATTTTACTTTTAGTAAAGTTTACTTTTGATACAGTTCGGATATTTGGTTTTAATACATTTCGGCTACCAAGGTGAGATGAAATATTACTAAATACGGAAACCCAGAATTTTCTTAACTATTGAATTTGACACTATGCAACTACAGTAATTCCCTATACACGGTAGATACGTTCCGTGTTATAGTAATCCGTGTTGTACGGGTCCTGAGCTATACTCCACCTGGAGTGCGGACTGCGCGGTATAATCGCGGCAAAACTTATTTGCGCTCCGTAAAAATACAATGATGTTTGGTGTTGCCATTCAAAAGGAATGTTAATTACAGGAGCTAAGGCGTCATAATATCAGAACATATGTCTCATTTCACCGTGATGTACGAGTCTCTTAACGTGTTACACGAAAACGATCGTAATGTTTTCGTCGTGTTCTAAGAATTCGTGTTGTAGACCCATGTTATAAAGAGTCAACTGTAATCTGTAAAAAATGAAAAATGAAATTAGTTATTTATTTAGTGCGAATTGACAGCGAGATCAACGTCAGTTTTATGTAACAAGTGTGATACTGCATTAAGAGTTCAATAAGGGTAATAAGCTTTTTCTCAGAAGTTACATCACGAAGGTTTTCATTTACAAAAGCGACATGATTTTCACCAGAGCAGGGTGCATTTTTGGCTTTTAAATGTAAATGATGCATCCATTGTTTCATGTAGGTTTTGTTAATTTAGGTGAAATTCAATTAAGTCCTCTGCAAAATAACTGCGCTAATGCGTTGTCCACGCTTTGCGAAATGCAAGATAAAATTGTTGCCAGCATCATGTAATGTTATTTATGTGGTATATTCTATATATTAATGCTATAAATTAAACCTCACAAAGAGAATTATATGTAGAAATCGGGCATTTTTCGAAAGAGAAAAGTTTTGTCTGCATACCATAAAGTTCTTTCTTTTTTGATCGCCAGTCACATAGACGTAGTTTTTGTGTCATGTTGCAATCGTCTAAAATTTGCACTCATGACGTCAACTTTTAATCACGATTCAAGTATTTTTTCACGTTTTGAGATTCCGCATTACTGGGTTTAATCGGGGCCTTCGCAATTAGTACCGGGCCTGCGCGTGTATTTTGATGAGCCATCCAAAGAGGCCTACGGATGTTGGAGTCTTCACGTATACATCAGGCATTTCTTAACCTTCCCAGTGCTTTCAAACGTTATTTAATATAGTTTTAAGTAGTAATTGTGTTACTAATTAAACGAAAAATCATACGAACTCATGATTAATTTGTTTGCTATGATACATATTGACATAAAGAAAATAGATGCATATAATTTGAAGGAAAAACAAAGTAGCGCTTACTCTCATGATTCAGGATTGCTTATTTTAGTTTCACAAGTGGATATTTAATGTACTTTAAAATAACTAAATACACAAGACAATTTTATAATGAATATTTCATGAACGTAGTCGTATTTCCTACGTTATTTTAAACAATTCAAGATTAATCTTTAACAAATGATGTATTAAAGCGCATTTCAGTGTTTTCGGGATATCCTGTATATTGGAGAAAATTGATAAAATACGCTCTATAGCGGGATCCCTGAATTAATTATTCTTTAACCTATTAAAGAAATTTCATGTAGTATATATTATTCTTTTGTCGCTTTCTCAATGGAACTTTGGAATTGAGCAAGCATAATGAACGCTTGTACAAAATATTAACTACATTTGAAGTTTCTGTGTAAACGGGCAAAAATCAATAATTTATAATTTACTGTATTTCTGCACTGTACCAGATGTAAGTCTGAATCACATAATCAAGGCATGTATAACTGATAAATAACATTTTCAACTGACAAAATTAAATTGTCTAAATAGTATCACAACGTGATGCTTATTTACAAGAATAAAAACTACTCAAGTGAGTAATACGCGATTTCTGATTAAAATAATTTATTTATAAATAACACATGAATAATTATTCACTAAACATGATTTACATACATATTTTTAGAATTTTTAAATACATTATAAAAGTGTTCACGTACCTTTACATTCAGAGCAAAATGCTCGAATTTTAGGATAAATTTTCATGAAAGAAAATGGCGCAAGATTCACAAAACGATTACCTACATCTAAAGTTCTTTAGTACGACAAAAGTATAAAAAATTGTTTTAAAATAATAAAATAATATAACATTTATAATACTTAGAATAAAAAAATAGAACACTGTCACTGGGGGAAAACAGGCCTCAATGATAAACTCATTTTTAGTGATGGCAACTCATACGCAGGCCCGTTGCTAATAACGACGGCCCCGGTTTAATTCGAATTATATATGTATTAGGAAAATATGCGTTTCCCACCGTGCGGAGAACGGGTAACCAGCTAGTGGTGTCCACTTATTCGGAAAATTTCGAGAAAGAGCCTCCGCTAATTTAAATTTCGACATTCGAATTAGTTTAGGAGATATTGATAAAAAACCCCGTCAAAAACACTAATTTTTGCTCTCCGCAACTCCGCGATTGTAACCCCTGTAGTGAAAATGTGAGAAATAAGCATCGAGGTTGCCATGTTTGGCGAATTTATTAAATGATTTACACTCTTGCATTAAAAATAAAGGAATAATACTTTTTTTCTGTTTCGAATATTTGCTAGGTTATTTTTTAATTAAAATATCGTCTGCGTGGGAAATCAGAGCAGTAATTCTATATTTTTTATACGCAAAAGAAAAATGATTTGTAAATTTCAGAGACTAAAGTGTATAACTTTATAATTTGGCGAAAAAAAAATGGCTTATATGCCGATTTTTGAGAAAGTGGATTCTAGTGGTTTGCACAGTTTTAGGCTTGGCGCAATTTACTGAGAGCGTAAAGAAATAGTATTTTTAAAAACAAGTGTAGGTTTTACTAGAATTTAGCCTGAAATTTTAATTTTCTGTTCAGAAATAATGCAGTTATTAAGGCGATTTTAAATGATTTTCATCAAGTTAAATAAATTGATTTAAGTTAGGGAAACCCCGCCAAATTTCAGAAAATTAAACTTTTTCATTTGTATTGCTAATTCTATGCCCCGATTGAAATGAGTTGGTGTTACGAGCGTATGAATAGAAAATATTTTTTAATCCCGCCAAACAAGGTGTAATAAAATAGGAAGTCTTTATAAATACGAATGCTGTTTGAGATGAATGAGAATATTTTTTAAACCCAGTAAGACTAGCTGGTAATGCCTTTAAATTATTGCATTTATTGTCAAGTTTAATGTGTGATTCATTTTGGCTATTTGCCATCGACTGCCGACGTTAATTACGCCAAAATGGCAGTTCTAGCAAAGTAAACATAAATAAATCATTTCATATTCTATTTTTAACACTGCTACAGTTTCCGTAGCAACGGAATCCATTGTTGCCACTTAAGTTATTTAATTTAATAATTAAGTGAAACCACTCATTTCTACAGCTCTTAAGACCCAGAAAAGTGAAAACGCATTAAATATGAAACAAATAGAATTTTAACATATTTGCGCTTTAAAAATAATCGAAGGTTTTTCAGGCAATTCTGCATATTTTTTATTTAATTTCCTTCGCTTGTGACGTCATTTTCACGTCATTGTCTTCTGTTTTGCTGTCAGATTATCCGGAGAAGCACATTACACGCTAACGTATGTGCTGCTTCGGTGTTCATAAGGAAGCAATTTGTCGGTTGCGTATTTGCCTAACCCCTCTGTGTGTCTAAATTGAAGCAATGAAACTTTGTAGGCGTTTCTTTTTTTAAACTAGAAAAAGGCAGATTAACGTCGTTAACGTGGAAAAAATATATATGGAAAACTATTTAATTGGTAGCCGTAATGCGAAATGATAATCGATTATTAACATGGGCAAAGCAACAAAATTTCGAAAGTATGAAAAGTCAGGAATATGAAATGAAAATCCAAAATAAATCACCAGAGACTATAGGATAAGCATCGCGTACGAGAATGATATTGCAATCATGTACATAACAAAGGCGCTTGCAAGAAATACAAAATATAATATGAAATTATTTGCTCTTTCTTCCCATGGCTTTTGTGGAATCTTTCCGAATAACGGGATCCGGTGTGCTTAGAATATTTCATATAAATTACTTATATGTTAAAGTTCTATTTATTTTTTCATATATATTCCAGTTACAA
Organism: Cheiracanthium punctorium; assembly: GCA_038373885.1. Classification (NCBI taxonomy): domain Eukaryota; kingdom Metazoa; phylum Arthropoda; class Arachnida; order Araneae; family Cheiracanthiidae; genus Cheiracanthium; species Cheiracanthium punctorium. Next base: position 54,907 of record JAWZYV010012436.1, read on the forward strand.
GACCAAGAGCTCTAGAAACGATTTCAGATTTTGTTTAATATTGAATTTGACACTATGCAATTAATCTATGTTAAAAATAAAATATAAAATTAGTTATTTATTTAGTGTGAATTGGCAGTGAGATCAACGTTAGTTTTATGTAACAAGTGTGCTACTGTATTAAGAGTTCAGTAAAGGTAATAAGCTTTTCCACTTAAGTAACGTCACAAATATTTTCATTTACGAAAGCGACAAAATCTTCACGGAAACAGGATGCATTTTTGGTTTCTGAACGTACAATGTGCATCGATTGTTTCGTGTAGGTTTTTAAAATTTGGGTAAAATTTAATAAAGTCATCTGCAACATAACTGTGCTAATGCATTGTCCACGCTTTACGAAATGCAAGATAAGATAAAATAGTATTCAACATCATGTAATGTTATTCATATGGTATGTATGAATGCCATAAATTAAACCTAAAAAAGAGAATTATATGATGTAGAAATAAGGCATTTTTCGAAAGAGAAAAGTTTCGCCTGCATACCGTAAAGTTCTTACTTTTCTGATCGCCAGTGACAATGACGTAGTTTTTGTGTCATCATGTTGCAATTGTCTCAAATTTCCACTCATGGAGTCAGCTTTTCGTCAGAATTCCAGCAATTTTTCACTATTAGAGATTCCTATCACTGGGTTTAATTCGAATAATATGTGTAAGGAAAATATTCGTCTCCTACCGTACGGAGAACGGGTAAGCAGCTAGTCTATACTATTAAAATCTGTTCGCGTCTGTGTGTGTGTGTGTGTGTGTGTGTAACATCATCTCCTCCTAAACGGCTGGGAGTTGAGTTTCGAACGAGGTATCCACGAATTCGGAAAATTTCGAGAAAGAACCTCCGCTAATTTAAATTTCGAAATTCGAATTAGTTTAGGAGATATTGATAAAAAACCCCATCAAAACCGCTAATTTTTGCTCTCCGCAATTCCGTGATTGTAACCCCTGTAATCAAAAAAGTGAGAAATAAGCATCGAGGTTGCCATGTTTGGCTATTTTATTAAATTATTTAGACTCCTGCAGTAAAAATAAAAGAATAATGATTTTTTTTTCTGTTAAGATTATGTACAAAGTTATTTTTTAATTAAAATGTTGCGTTCATGTTAAATCAGAGCTGGAATTCAAAGTGTTTTATGTGTAAAAAAATAAGGGATTGAGAGATTTCCGAGACTAATATGTATATTTTTTAGTTTGGCCGGGAAAAAAATACAGTTTTGGGCTTGGCGCAAATTACTGAGAGCGTAACGAAATAGTATTTTTAATAACAAGTATAAGTTTTACGGCGCTATACTTCGATTTTTCATATAGAAATAATGCAGTTATTAAGGCGATTTTAAACGATCTATAGAATTTTCACGAAATTAAATAAACTTATTTAAGGTAGAAGAATTCCGCCAAATTTCAGAAAATTGAAATTCTCGCATTTTGTACATGGTAGTTAACGTTGATTAAAACCCGTTATAGTTAATAATAATTTAAATAACTGCTACTTATCAATAATATGCCTGCATTAAATTTTGGCGATGGAACCATATAAATGATAACTATTTCCCATTTTGATTGCTGATAAATCAATGCTGCGAATGATTCCCTGAAAACAAAAAAATCTTGCAAAATGGTGTATGTTGGCATTTGGCGATCGAAGTACTGTGAAATAAATAATTGATTCTTATTTGTTAAAGCAGCGCTACGGAAGTTTCTTTTACTAAAAGCTGTTAGAAAGGCGTAATTAATACTGTCTAATATATTTTTTGTTTTACGAATTGAAATGCATGTTGATTCCTACTTTAGTACATTTCTTAGCAAAGTTGGCGAAAAATATTCAAATGTAGTGCAGCTCTGTACGTAATTTTAATTCCATTCCACAATTGAGATGAGCCGATGTCACTAGCGTATGCATAGATATTTTTTTTTAATTCCGCCAAACAAAGTATTGCGTCTTGACTTTAGTGTCAAGTTTAATTTGTGGTTTGAGCTATTGGCCATCGACTGACGGCTTTAATTTCGCCAATATGGCAGTTCTATAGCAAAGTAAACGGGAATAACTCATTTCATGTTCTATTTTTAACATTGCTATAATTTCCGTAGCGACGGAATCCATTGTTGCCACTTAAGGTTTTAAATTTAACAATTAAGTGAAACCACTCATTTCTACAGCTTTTTAGAATCGAAAAAGTGAAAGCGCTTCAAATGTGAAATAAATAGAACTAACTGTAACAGACTTGCACTTTAAAAATAATCGAAGTTTTCATGCAATTCTACATATCTTTAATTTTATTTCCTTCGCGTGTGGATGTCATTTTTTACGTCATTTTTGCTTTTTTGTTGGCAGATTATCCGGAGCAGCACATAACCTCTAATGTATTTGCTCCTCCGGACATAAGCAAGAGCGTATGTCCGGCGCGTATTTGTGTAACCCCACTGTGTTAATCAGATTTTTCTGGTGTCAGTTTTTTTAGACCATTTTTTACCGCGGAGATTCCGATCCTGAAGTATATTGATCACTGATAAATGAAAAAAAAAGATCAATTATATGCAAGCAGGAGTAGCCAAAAATTTTTCATGGGAATGTTACGGGAGTTAAGAATATACATTTTGTATGGCAAAAAACTCCACATGGGGGGTTGTGACCCCCTATCTCCTCCTTGGCTACGCCACTGTACGCAAGCTTCAGTTGTGACGTCATGAAAAACCGTCGTAGATGGCAAACTCCGACGTTGTTCTGAGGGTTATACAAAATTAAAAATTTTGCTTTTAGTAAATTTTACTTTTGATACAGTTCGGATATTTGGTTTTAATACATTTCGGCCACCAAGGTAAGATGAAATATTACTAAATACGGCAACCCAGAATTTTCTTAACTATTGAATTTGACACTATGCAACTACAGTAGATTCCCTATATCACGGTAGATACGTTCCGTGTTATAGGAATCTGTGTTGTACGGGTCCTGCGCTATACTCCACCTGGAGTGCGGACTGCGCAGCATCACGGCAAAACTTATTCGCGCTCCGTAAAAATGCAATGATGTTTGGTGTTGCCATTCAAAAGGAATGCTAATTACAGGAGCTAAGGCGTCATAATATCAGAACATATGTCTCATTTCATCGTGCTGTACGAGTCTCTTTTAACGTGTTACACGAAAACGATCGTAATGGTTTCGTCGTGTTCTAAGAATTCGTGTGGTAGATCCATGTTATAAAGGGGTCAACTGTAATCTGTAAAAAACGAAAAATGAAATTAGATATTTATTTAGTGCGAATTGACAGTGAGATAAACGTCATTTGTCACTTTTATGTAACAAGTGTGATTCTGCATTAAGAGTTCAATAAGGGTAATAAGCTTTTTCTCTGAAGTTACATCACGAACGTTTTCATTTACAAAAGCGACATGATTCTCACCGGAGCAGGGTATATTTTTGGCTTTTAAACGTAAATGATGCATGCATTGTTTCATGTAGATTTTTTTAATTTAGGTAAAATTTAATAAAGTCGTGTGTAACATAACTGCGCTAATGCATTGTCCACGCTTTGAAAAATGCAAGATAAAATTGTTGTCAACATCATGTAATGTTATTTATGTGGTATATACTATGTATACTAAACCTCAATGTGGTATATACTAAACCTCACAATACGAATTATTTGATGTAGAAATCAGGCATTTTTCGAAAGAGAAAAGTTTTGTCTGCATACCATAAAGTTCTTTCTTTTTTGATCGCCAGTCACATTCACGTAGTTTTTGTGTCATGTTGCAATCGTCTAAAATTTGCACTCATGACGTCAACTTTTAGTCACGATTCAAGTATTTTTTCACGTTTTGAGATTCCTCATTACTGGGTTTAATTCGAATTATATATGTGTTAGGAAAATATGCGTTTCCCGCCGTGCGGAGAACGGGCAAGCAGCTAGTCATAAATTTAATTTCAATTCTCAAAAATTATGTCTTACTTTGTTGATAATTGACCAGAAATTATTGGGGACACCAGAAAGTAATGACTTTTTTTCGTGTGTCAGTATTTTATTTAGCCAAAACTACTGAAGCTAGTAATACTAAATTCGGTATATATGTGAGATTTGTAACTTAGATACTGGATACGAGGATAATTTCCAAAATTTGAAACCTATGGAGGTAAGAGGGTCGAAAAGTTTCTTTCACATAGACCTCTCAAATAAAAAGGAGATACATTCATAAAATTCTTGTAAAATGCAACACATGAATACTTAAGAATAAATTTTGGAACATTTTCATGTTCAAGGTCAATTTTCATACCTCTTTTTCCAATGAAAAAACAGTTATCTGTGAAAAATACTTCCTTTAATGTATAACAAACTAGAAGTCAAAGCCCGTTGGAGAGGCAATTACAACGGGTGCTAAAAGAATCATTTGACAAAAAAATGTCTACATGCAATGTATTTCATCTTCGTCCACCTAAAATAAATAACTTAATAACAATTACGTAACAATTAATACGTATTAAATTTTTATTATGCTCCCAAATCTAATTTCATGCTGTTCTGAAAACACGCAGAAACTTTTCGCATTCGAAAGATTTCGTTTTGTGCTCACAGCCCCTCTTATATCAATGCTTTAAGCAGGCTATCATTTTACTGAAAGAAAATAAACTATGTTATCTGAAAAAAAACTGTTTAAAACGAACTGAAATAGCAACTTTCCTTTCAAGTCCTGATGAACATGACTTCAAATATGACGTCAATGTCACTTGCAGAGCCTAATCTTATCACGCAAATGATTAACTTTACTTTCAGAAATAAAATGAAGCTGAAAATAGCAAAAAATCACTGAGGGGACAGGTGGATTTTCAGATTTTTATAGTAGCGTAGATTTTTTCTATATTTTTATACATTATTTTGAAACATTTCAAGCGGATCCTGAAAACGGTGTAGATGTTATTACGTTTTTTGTACTTAACGTTTTAATCTTTTTGGAGTAATGGCGGTAAAAGTTTTATCTTCGAGTGGTTGAACCGGAATTGTTAGAGTCGGGGGTCAGTGTAACTATACAGTAGTATGCTTAAAATACAGAGTAAAGAAAAATGTTCTTTTTGTGCTTTTGTTGCTAATCTTTTTGAACTTTTTAATCTTCTTGAAGTAATGGTTTGTAAAAGTTTTATCGTGGAGCAGGTTACTTGGAATCGTTAGAGAGTTAGTGAGTCAGTGAGTCAGGGATCAGCGTAACTATACCATAGTAGGATATAAATATTTTGTTTAGGCACAACTGCTTTCGCATTAAATAGTTGTTAAAACTTTAAATCTCCGAATGTAATATAAACACGAAAGACAAATTATACCAAACGCATCGACTATAAAACACTTTCCAACACAATAGTCCTGTTTTTGCTCCGAACTTAGTTATGTATGGCGAGATTTTGGAGATAGCCTCAAAAACGCTGTATATTATTAAAGCTATTTTGCCAGATCCTGTTAAAATAACATTTTATAGCTTTTAAATGAAAAGTAAGCTTTTATAAACGCTTATTTACTTATTGTATTTTGCTTGAAATGCATTAAGTCTCTTAAACTGCCATAGATCGTAATGTATTGAAGTTCTTTTGAGTGCTCTTGTAGAACATCCATATATATACAGCATACACTATTTTCCATATAGTATACACTATTTTCGATAGCGAGCGTCATTTTCTAATCCTTTATAGCATATATATAATTTTTATGCCGAGCATCTCTACAGAATGACTATCCATAGAACGTAATGTATTGGAATTCTATAAGATGCTCCTGTAAAAAAATTATACATTCTACATACATCATGTTCAATAGGGTACATGACACAGTACATAGGAATAAAAAATATAAATTTCGTTGTAAACGATGCATATTTACAGTGTTTATAGCAAGGACGGACAGACAGACGAACCGAATTCATAAACTCTTTTCAACCTTGTTGGAAAGTGTTTAAGAAAAACAGCACTGCTTTCAGGTGCACCTAATGTCATTCTACTCTGTTACTGCAATTAATTTCAGTCTCAAAAGAAATAAATTCTGTCTGTAAAAGTCAGAGGAATGAGTTGATGTTCAGTGGACCTTAACAAATTAAAGGAATTTATAAGCCACGTTATGTATAAAATTACGCACGTTACTGTCCAATATCAGGCAAAGACATGTATGTGAAAGCAATTTACGCGTAAACCACACTGACGCTCAGAAATCCAAACTGACAAAGAGGGATCCATACGGTAAACCACACTGACGCTCAGAAATCCAAACTGACAAAGAGGGATCCATACGGTAAACCACACTGACGCTCAGAAATCCAAACTGACAAAGAGGGATCCATACGAAGATTGAGTAACCCCCGTATCTGATGAGCATCTATTATCCTAACCACATGATACGGAGATTTAGTTAAGCTCCATTCTCCATAAGTTCTTAGACTAACAAATCATGCACTTTTATGAGTGACGAATCTCTTTGAAGACCCTACAAGATGTTTACAGTGCAGAGTGGTAGAAGTCAGTTAAGAGCCGTAAGCTCGCGTTACTTTTGCATTCACTTACTAATTTTGACTGTTCTCGATTTTATCTGAATGTAATGGTTAATTTGCAGTTGTCAAGGAGTACTGTTTTATGGGGACAGTTTACCCTTTCAGTATTTTTTTATTTTAAAAAGTATTGTACAAAGGATGAACTGAATGCATTTCAATGTTTAACTAAAAGTGTCTCTCTATTCTAAAAAAAAGTAAAGACCGCTGTCGCCGCCGCTGTCAAAACTTGTCAGCGTATCTCCTCCTATACGTGGGGTGTTTGAGTTTCGAATAAGGTGCCCACAGATTCGAAAAATTCCGAGGAACCTGCTATGCTGATTTAAATTTCGAAAATCGAATTATTTTAGAAGATATTAATAAAAAAGTGAAAAAATAAACCGAATGGTTGTCAGATTTGGCATAAAATCATTCATTCCTTTGCAACAAAGCGTTTCCAAGTATCTAGAATCGCGTGAAATTTACAAACATGAGTTAGAATTACGCCCATTTTACGCCAAAATAAAAACTATATGAAATAAGTAACTCAAAATGTGTTACACAGAGTTGACAATTTTGAAATAGTAAGTTCGCTTAGACAACAGGAGTTTAGAATTAGCGATTATTCATTTTTCCAAAACAAAATAACTAATATCTTGAAAATGAAAAATAATTAAAATGCAGATTATTTTAAAGCCGATTCTCGTCCAGCTGGATTATTTGCTACCAGTAGAAATATTGGGCGGCGTTAAGTATGTCATTATAGCAGTTATAGTGCACTTTGGATATTTGCTAGCGCGACGAGATGGTATAATTCGTGGTGTTAAGTACGCCAATCTGCAAACGATTATGTAAATGAAAATATGGATAACGGTTTTCCGGTAACCTTAAATGAACAGTAAATATAGGTTGTGAGCATGTGTAAATCGCCAAATAATGAAAAGTCGCCATGGGTGGCAGGCTATTCTATCTGTTCCCTAGCTTTTATTAACTTTATATGTACGCAAGTCGCCAAATAATGAAAAATCGCCATCGGTGGCAAATTCGCAAGGTGTCCAATAGGTTTTACATTATTAAAAATACAACTGAAACATATGTTCTGATTTTATTACGCTTTAGCTCCTAATTAATATGACTTTTGAATGGCAACATTAAATATCATTGTGTTTCTGAGTAGTGCAAATAATTTTTCCAGTGATTATAAGCGGAGTCCGTAATCCAGGTGGAACATAGCTCAGGACCCGTACAACACGGATTCCCATAACAAAATATCTTTAGTGTTATGAGGGGTAGGGGGTCTACTGTAGTGTGAAGTTTAAATTTTTATGTACCAATGAAGATGCAAGAACCAAGCAATGTGTAGCTTAGCTCAGTAACATTCTATCTGATCCAATCTTCGGGTTTTGTCTGTTGAAATTATGTCTTTTTTAGGAATAAGCCTGATTAGGGGCCGAATCCCTCATACGAAAAGCAAGCGTAGCGAGTCTGGGGGCCTTGGCCCCTAGTATTTTGAAAAAACAAATCTTTTTAAACTGCACACAAATAAAATTTTTAAAAAAAGTTTTAAAAACTGATTTTTTAAAAAACTCCACTACTTTTTTGGAAATAAATATTTTTGTCTAATTTTTCTGAATCTTTTCAAATATGTATTACACAAGACTGTGCATGAATTTTTAGATGCATCTAATATTACGTCTAATATAGTTTTTCTACTGATAGAGGTAGTGTAAAACAATAAAATGTAACATATCTTCATAGGATTTCTGTGAAATAAAAAAGAAAAAACTGTAGGTTAATTCCATGCACAGATGTATCAGATACATAGTAAAGTTCACGTACAAAAAGAATTTAAATCTTAATCTCAAATACAAAGTAAGCCTTTCCTACAAGCAACAATTCCCAGTTTCTGCTCGGCCAACCACCGGCATTCAACGCAACTCATCGCTCAGCGAAATTCGGTACTCGGCTCAGACACGGAATTCCATCTAAAAACGATGATTGTTATGTGTGCGGCAGACACTGATCGGTCCGGTACCCATAAAACGATGCTCGGAACGATATCCGGCCTGAGTTATCGGGCCATATGCCTAAATTTGATCAAAATACGCTGAACTGAAAAGAAATTTTGGCCCGCATAACGGCCGAGCGGCATTCAACCGATGAAAATTGGCGCATGCGCTCTGTTCATGCAACAGTCGAGCGATGGCAACATCCAAGTATCTACCGGCAGGCGCCATGTTTGTTTTCATAAGAATAGGAGACGAAAAAAACTGAAGAAGTCTTTTGGTGGTGATTAGTCTATATTGGTACGTATAACTATCATTTGTAACAAATTTTTGACATTTTTAATATAGTATTAGTGTAATATAAGTAAAGTATAAGTTCACATCTCTGTATTTTTTTTTTCTCTCTTGATACTGTTGCATAACACTAATGGAATAACACTATTTTTTATTAGTATCTATTTCCTATCTTTACACGGCGTACAGTGTGTAATTACACTAGTTCATACAGTTAATCGCCTTTCAGTTTTAACATATACGGGTAAATTCTTCATTGAATCTAATAAAAAATCATACTTCCGACAAAAACAAGCTTATTTGGTACTTATGTATTTTACAGTCAGCCAAAAAGAGCGATTTCGTGTGCGTGTGGAATACGTCAGATTCATTGTTACAATGTAGTGTATTGCAATCCTTTGGCGAAAAAACTTGTTGGCGTGAATTATCGACGGTAAAATAAGTACCGATTATTTGCATTCGTTGACCATAAAAAAAAGAAAAAAAATCCAAACGATGCGATTACTCGCCAAGATAGTTTCCAAAGGCATAAAGCGCAGATTCTTATGGTTCTGGAAATGAGAAGCTGTAATGCATTGATTTGATATTCAAACGACTGTTTTGTTTCGCTTTATAAACTTCGAAACCAGCGTTGATGAATTTAGATTAGCTTAGAAATAGTATACGTAAATACAGTGATTTTTTTTTCTTCTTTAAAGCAGACCACGTTTTTTTTTTTTTTTTTTTTTAAGCAGAACACTGGTTAATGATGATTTCAGAACCTGTGGATACTATAAACCAGACTGATACAGGGTGTCCCAAAAAGGTGGTAACGGGCTTTAATTCTTTATCTATTAGAGATAAGTGGACAGCGTAAAGTGAGAAAAGTGTTCAAAATGAGGTAGGAAGTAAGACTCCGTTAAAAAAATTCCTCTCGTTAATTTTCAAAAAAGTTACACTTTCTACATTTTTATATGACCCTCGTACAAAAGCATTCCCATACACTAATGAGGTGATGTACAAAATTTGGGAATTATATTTTTAAAATTTAAATTTTAGATAACCCCTCATCCTAGAATGATCGTTCACCCTTAGCATTGCCATCACCACACAAACAAAGAAACTGACATGAAATAAGACTTCAGAGGGTTCAAAAGTTGAAAAAAGAAGGGATATGTAAAAATCCGTCTTTGGGGTCATTTTCTGCATCCCGCAGTCTAAATCATGGTAAATTCTGCAAACGCAGAGCATGAAAATTGTTATTGTTGCTTCGAAATCCTCTGGCCAACTGCAGAGTGGGATCAGATCCTTTATATAAAACGAAAATGGCCTTAATTGGGCAGCTTCCTTTTTGCTAATCCCCAGTGAGGGAATACCGACTTATCCCGGGTCTCCCTCCTAAATTTTGAACCAATTTCAGATGACAGCTGAATAACCTAAGAGCTGGATTGGTACCCCAAAGAGAGATATGGATTGAACATGGAAAACATTGAAGTCATAACACATTTTTCGTGCATTAATTCCCTACAGCGTACACTGTTTACATCAGCCTCAGTCCAGAAAGGAGTTTACCCTTCTAGGCACTGGCCAAGCAGGTGCTGCTTCCCTTTCGGAGTTCCAATGGAAACCGAGCTTAACCAACTGTTCTACTGCCGGACACATGAAAAATTTCTTTCACCTAATGTTTTGCTGTCTTTGTGAGTGCATTGGGAAAATTTTTCGAGATACCGATGTGTTGGAGAAAACGTAGGGGTCTATTCAGAAAAAAACGTTTTCTAGGGAGTTGAAGTAATATAAAGGTTGGAAATCCCTAATATAGAAATTATGTAAAAAAACATATGAAGCAGACTTATTCTGCATTTCCTATTATTGTGTAAATTAAGTTCTAAAAATTTTCTTTTTTTCTCCTAGAAGCTGCTCATAAAATAAGATGTTTGAAGATGCTGCTACAAAACTCAAAGAAAATACTTCTTTTGTAAATTATGTGTATGATATATTTTGTGTAGAATAATTTCAATAAAAATTTTTGGAATTTACTTTATTTTAAAAATTATTATAGCGATCTTATGTCTTATGGCCTATACTTTTAAAAAAAACCTATTTTACAAAACTGTAAGCTAGTTCCATAGGTTCCAGTGGTCAATAATCTTTTTTAAATTGTAAGCTAAATCAAAGAAATTCGGAAAGTCGATTTCCTATCACAAAAAAAAAGTCCTGATGTGAACTACACAATTTTCTTGTATGGCTGTTAAACTTTACGCATTCTTGATGCACGCTATTTAAATATATTGGAAACTGAAATGCGATACTTCAGTATCTCGTTAAGCGTAAGAAATATCACGATGAGATTTCAGCATTAAAAACTTATTCCTGGCTGAAAAATTGGCATTTTTCTTTTTTTCGTCAGCTTGACGACAAACGCTTAAACCGACACGCTTAAACCGAACGAGCAAAATTCGATCAGTCGGAGCAACTTTTGGACCAGTTTTCAAAAGTGCGCTTCTTCTTTAGGAGCGTTTTTCGATCACAAGAGCGGAGCGAAATATAACAATAAGCGCGGAGGGGAGTTCTCAGAAAAAAGAGGAAGCGAGGACGGGAATTCTTTGAAAAAAGACCACTCAAAGAGCACTTTCGCGGAAATATCGGTAGGTTTCCATGGAAACGGATCGCTCCGCAATGTATCTTTTTTTTCGCTCTTTGGGTTTAAGCGTGTAGCCTGTGGATTGTATTCAAAAATAAAAGTGCAGAACCAAATATTACGACAGTCTTAAATACAAAATCTCAATATTCTATGTCTAATAGTTTTTATTTTTATTCGAGATACGTACTTATTTTTAGTGCCAAAATTTGTAATATTGCCCCTAAATTTACCAAGCTTGGGGACAGTTGGCAATATTTTGGGCATGAGCTAAACAGAGATAGTTCAGGGATTTTTAATGTGAAAGGAATGTCCATCGACTTTAATGCATCGAAAGTCTTTCATATAACTCTGTAAATAAACTACTCAGCCAATTGGAATCAAAAAGGGACACGTACAACTATGTTTTAAGGCAATCCTAAATTTGAAATTTCTTCGGTTATTCCTCTTTGAGTTAATCGAATTACACAAGGACATATGTACATCAATTCATGCATACGAGGAGACGTCCCTCAAATTTAATCAAACTAGATCGAAAATGCAACATGCGTACATACAGACATTACCAAAATACTAGTTAAAGTGAGTTCTGGGATTAAGGCCAATTATCTACACGAAGGATCTAGGCCTGTGGATGGGGTGCCCTCCGTGGGGGGTCTTTCTAAGGTGTCCTAACCCGTATTTACGCTAAATTTCGGTAGAAACCACGGAAAACTCCGAATGGTTAGGTCGGCGGACGCGATCTGGTTTTGAACCAGATACCTTCCGTCTTCCAGTTCAGAGCGCTATTCGCTCGGACTAGTTAAAACAAATCGAACATGTTGTTCTTGTTGTCGTGTCCATGATAGACGACGCTATCCTTGGAAAGAGGGGTGCCAGTGCCCCCGAGGGGGTTTGACTTCTGCTTATTGGTCCCTAATTTTGAACCGATTCCAGATGAGGGACCAACCACCACCTGAAAACGGCACCCCCAGAGGTATCGCTTAATAACTTGGAGGACATTGGAGCCACGACGGATTTTACGTGCACCAGCTCCCATGAGTGTATACGGTTCCACAGCGGACGATCCGAGAGGGAGATGACCCTCCCGAGTACTGGCCAAGCCGGATGCTGCTTCACTTACCGTGTTCTTATGGGAACGGAGTTTAGCGCCCAGACCACTGCGGGACTTTTGAACATGTAACATACGTATATAATTTCATACGTAGATGGAGTATACGACTATAGTACGTTAACGTATAGTATAGTTACGTATATAGTACGACTATATATGTAAATAGATGGAGTATATGACGTACCTACATGCATGCATATGCGTCGCGTAGTAAAAGTGTATTTCTTCTATACTGTATTGCTTCTGCACTGCATTACCATATAAGAAAAATGCGATTACAAATACATTTCAAATATACAAGAAATCTGTAAAACACTTGTGAATGTTATCATTCGGATTGCATCGTAGGGACGGAAAGGGTTAAATGCATGTCAATATCACATAAGAACTTATCGAAAGGTGATACTCACCCTGGTGATTGGCCAACCTCACGCATAAAGTGAACGGGCCAGTTCCTTAAATCCGTGTTCAACCCGATGAAAACTCATCGGTTAGACTACTTCGGACATTTCCACGTCCGAGGGGACATGAACTGCGTTTATCCGAGCACTTTCACAGTGGAAGGCCCGATTTCTTCTCATCGGTTCAAGGCTACGTGGCCGGTGAAGGCCCGAGCAAAATTGCTAGTAGGGTTAGCATTTTTAAAAAATGAAATTGAAGAAAATATGAACACGGAGAAAAAGATATCTAAAGAGTTTGTTTGCCAAAGAAACTGCTCTAAGTGTATGAACAAGTTTCAGTATCTCGTAATATTCTTTGCGTATGATTAAAAATGAGGTGCCAAAATTTTCATAATTTAACAGGCTTTCATTTAATTACCAAACAAAAAAATTGATTTTCTGACCAAATTTGGGGTAAACTCTCCCCTTAAAATTCTTTTTTTTTCTGGGGGGGGGATATTTTTTGTAATTTTTTTATTGTAAACTATCACCGAAAAATGAATTTGTTTTGCATATCATCGGCAACAATATAAACATGACTCACTGCTGATTTAATCACATTGCTATGCTATTTTGCTTATGTCCAAGTAATGTTCCAATTTTGGTAATGCAATGTAAGGGATTCCGTTTATTAAATTACAATATCTTGTTCTATATTGTTCTGTAGCCATTTTTCGGAGATCGTGTTTTATTATTCAGTCCTCTTAAAAATGAAAAATGACCTTGAGTTATAAAATAATTTGACTCGCTATATTAATGGGAACAAATTATTTGGTGACATGTTTATTTTAATTATTCGAATCAATCTCAGAACTTTGTACAGCCGCTAAATGGAAGGGCGATAAAGCGCTAAGGTACTTGCCAAGCAAAATGAAATTTTAAATAACAATAATAAATAATAATAATAATTTTAAATAATAAAATAATAAAATAGCTTTTCCTTGCAACTTAACTTTATAAGTCATAACTAATCCCTTTTGTCACCATGTTGCAGTTATAAAACATACCAAATAAAGCTGTATAAATCATAGTGTACTAAATATTATTTGAATGACTGTTTCTTTCCCCAGAGAAACTTAAACATAAAATAATGTTAAAAGATTCACAGAAGTTTGTAATATTTAAATGATATTTTAGCCCAAAACTGTATTTTGTCCTCCAGCAGTAGTACTATTGGTTTTTACAGCACTTACAGTGTTTTTTCGTAGTTCAAGCCTTCAAAAATACTAAAACGTCTTTAAAAAGTTCTCAACTAAAACTGCTCACAAACGCTTCAATAGTACTTTGGTTTGCTATAGATATATTTCCGAGTTATACAAAAATAAAAATAACCGTTTTATTGAAATCTACAACAAATACGCTTGCTTAGGGGAATAAAATTTAACATGATTTACAGAATTGTAAAAGGAGTTAAATTTCAGCATGTTTATAACACATTACCGTGAACAATCTTTAACGCTTCAATTGTTACGATATAAAGGGCTAAAAATTTAAATTTACAAAGTGTACGTTTAAATATTATGTAAATTCGCCAGTTGATTGAAATCTGTCATCTATTCTCACTTCTAGATAACCTCTAAAAAAAACACCTCCTTTTCTATATTACCTTAAAAAAGAAACTCAGAAGCTCATACATCACCTCCTCTAAGGTTTCCGAACAAGGAATTGTAATTACGATACCTCTCAAAAATTCTTTTTCTTTCATTCTTTTCTTTCCTTATTTTGTTTTCTTTCTTTTTTTATTTTTTCTTTTGCCAGAAGAAAAAAAATAACTGCGCATTTCTCTTTAAAACGTTTATTGAAAAAGAAAATTTTCCTAAATTCATATTTTTCTCTTTTAATGGTTCTTTCGTAATTGTTAAAGTTATGGGTGGTGAACTCTTCTTTTTTGTCATTATTAAAGGTATTCATCTCCAGTATAATAGGGAAAATATAACCCGTATTTTTAAAGAAATTTTTTACAACCACCAATTACATTCTGAGATTTTTTTCTTGCATTGTCTGTTGTTGTTTCTTGCACTGCCCGCTTGACTTTGGTGCAACTTTCTATGGATTGCAACAATATTAATGTATACTATTAACGTTCCTGTATAATACACCGAAACAAAATATTGCGTTTATTTTACTGCTTGCTGCACTGTATTTAATTGCAGCTACAGAACATAGTTTTGCAGCCAGAATTTATGTTATGTTGTAGCTAGAAATAGTTACAACACAACGTAACAGTAACAGTTTGTTTCATGTTGAAAATAATGTGTTTATCGTTTTTAGCAATTTGAAAAGTGCATAAAAAACTCTATACGTTACACTGTATGGATTCATTCGTTGAAAAAGCATCTTGTAATAAAAATAAGTAAATTGAGGTTTGAAAGTATGTATCCTGGAGGAAATAGCTTATATATTATGTATTTTTTCTATGGAGTTTTACAAAAACAGTCTTATAGATTAATCTCTTTTATGTAACTATTGCTGATTCTGCTGTAGTTACGTCAAGTTCTTGTAGTGATGTAATTACTTGTAGCTCGGAAGCTACAAGTAATTACAGCACGACGTGTCAGTAAAAATCAAGCATTTTTTTCACTGTATTTCATTTTGAAAATAATAATACGTTTGTTGTTTGTAGCTTCTTACGAAACGCTCATAAAAAAAAAACCTCTTTAACTTAATGGTGTCTAAATCTATCTATGTATAATATAAATACGCTAAGGAAAACCTTTGTGTCCCTTTTGCAGCACATTGAGCGAACGGATGAGCGCGAAATTTGGCACAGCTAAAGTTCGTAAAGAGGTGGTTGGGCGAATGTTAAAATATTTGTGTACTATGCTAATGCACTGTAAAAAAATTAGAGAAGTAATTTGGCACGAAGTATTTCGCGGCAAGTAGGGCGATGGTTATATTATTGTGTCAATTTTGAAATAAGAACACTAAGTTTCAGCAGTACTATAGGGTTATAGTATTACAACAAAATTTGCAAAAAGTGAAATTATTTGCCAGTTTAGTGAAAATTTTGGAAATTTAATTAATTTCGTATTTTAATGTAATTCCTCACGTTTTCTCCAACTCTACATTATTTAACCAATAAGAATACAAATTTTTTGGGGATATTGATATTTTTGTGTAGATTGAAATCCGTATATAAGTACTACTTCGCATACGGATTAAAATTTCCGGCTTTGCTTTGGGGAACGACATTGTCTCACAAGTAGAAACGTTTCCCCTAGAAAACAGTTGGCGGGATTTGCGCTTGACTTACCGAAAAATATAATAGTTTGCCACCACTTACGTCAGTACTGAAAGTTAATTGTATCGTTGTACTTACCAGAAACTTGAATACAAAGGAATCATTGGTCAATGGAACAATAATGCACTTTACGTTTATATACAGGGTGTCCTAAAAAGGTGGTAACGGGCTTTAATTCTTTATCTATTAGAGATAAGTGGGCAGTGTAATTGAAAAAAATGTTCAAAAAATTAAGGTCGGAAATATTAAGCCGCAACCCTCTCCCAATGCTGAAAAAAGGGCAGCCGACTCGACTTAACTACCAGTAAGATGGCGGACGATCGAAACGTTCACCGCGTGCCACAGATCTAGAGACCCTTTTTTGACACAGCTGGCTGTGCGCCGGCACAGCCAGCGTGTCACACTCACCAAACCCGAAAAAAATTGTCTCCTTATACAATGTTGCCACTTCCAAATTATTAATTTCTTCACGTCTTATCAACTTGCGAAATATAGGAAAACGATCTTGGTAGCGAAAAATGACAGAAAATGAATTAAAACTACAAAAATTTACTGAAAACTACAAGACAAGCTACAAACTACAAGAAAAGTTTGAGTAAAATAAATTTACGTGATAAAAATCATTTGAGTATAATAATTTGCCCACTCACATTCTATGGATTCTTTCGTTGGAAGAACATCTTAATAACGTTCAATTTTCAATTGTCTACTATTCTTCATAAAATTAAATTAATTAAGTTTTGCAAGAGTATGCATCCCAGAAGAAATAGCTTGTGTATCACTTAGTTTTTCTACATTACATTATATTTCGTGTAATTGCCTGAAGTGTTTTCGTAATGTTGTTTAAGAAATTATACCGATATTATAAACCTTATTAAAAGTGGTACACACTTCGCACTAAAAGTAATTTTGATAAATTGGCAGTCGTCGGAGTCGAAAGAAATATGACGCAAAATTTATTTAATTTTTAAAGTATACATGTTGACAATTATGAGCTATTTTTAAAAAAAGCCCAATTGATAACTTTTTAATTGTTAGCGAGATTCAGTTGAAACTTGGAGAATGTATGCAGGACATGTTGGGACTTTTTTTATTTATTTATTTATTTATTTATTTATTTTGAGCCCACAGATACAAACCCACAGATACAAATTGTTGTTGCTCATTTTCAAGCGTAAATGTCGAAATATAGCTTTCTAGAGCTATAGCAGAGCAGTGCAGCTAAAAAGAAATTTGCGAAAGAGTACAAGGTGAAAGCAGCTCGTCCAAATCTTAGAGCAATCAAACATTTGATTTAAAGATCATTTTGATTCCAGAAAAAGATGCAGTGAACTCTCGACATTTCATCGAGTTACGGAAAATTCCTCTATTCTTCTGCACCATTTCGTAGGATGGCAACTATTTCAAACATGTCGTAAACTTAATTCGAATATCTTAATCGAAGCTTAATATGAAAAAAATTCCTTTTAATTTCACATTGAACACATATATACTGAATAGGTTTTGTGTATACTGAAATGAATACATGAATTTATATTCATATGATCATTTCAGCTGTCACCCTGCACAAATGCATTCGAACAATTCATTTTTGCGAAAAAAATCTTAATTTAAAATCAATTATTTATATTTTTCGTAAATGCTGCGATTGATTGGAATTTATCATCTATCTTCACTTCCAGATAACCTTTCGAAAAAAAAAACGCACTTATTTACGATAATACCTAAAAATGAAACTCGGTTCATATATCCTCCCAAAAAGTTTTCCAGCAAGGAATTGTAATTACGATACTCCTCAAAAGATTTTTTTTGTTTTCTTCTACTTTTCTTTTTCCAGCAAAAAAAAAAAAAAAAATGGCTACACATTTTTCTTTGAGGAGTTTATTGAAAAAAGTTTCTCCTAAATTTATAGTTTGTTCTGTTAATGGTTTCTTTTTGATTTTTGAAAGCTACAGATAGCCATTTTTTTTTCTTAAAAGTCATTAAGTTATACTGAAAAGTAGAACACATTATTTGAATATTTTAAGGAAACTTTAGACAATTTTTTACTCAGTATGAACCTATATGGATAACAATAAGACTTAAACTTCGGAAATTCCCTGATGTAGTTTATCTCTCCGTAGTCATAATACATTTTTCATACATTCTCTTGATTTCTACAACTCTAAATGCCCTATTAAAATTTACGAAAGAATTTTACTTATTAAAAATTATCCACGGCTTTTCACCTCAAACGCAAAGGTCCTTGTACTATATTACAGTTTAAAGATAGTACATCCTCTCAAAAATATGTTAACAGTATAAGGGAATTTTTTTATTTTAGCTTTGAGAATAATTACTTAACTTTTGAAAAACGCAAAATTCAATGAAAATGTGAAATGTATAATTTTGCACAACCCAATTCATATTTTTGGATAAATAATTTTCAATACGTGAAACCAACGTAAGAAGTTTGAACCTTACTCGTGCTTTTCGAGAAGGTAATAACTGCTTAATAATCGATTTATTAACGTTATTTAAAAATAAATTAAATATAATTAACATAAATTACTGAGATTTTCATAAATGAAGAAATTTATTTTATACCTTATTAGGACATACAGATTTGAATTCATAGAGCTATATATACTAAAATAATCTTGGACCACATTGTTCCACACATCGAATTTGATGTCTAAAGTTATGCATGCTGCACCTGAAGCTCTTTTAGAGGACGAAAGAAAGCCAATCAATTCTGCCGCGTAAGCGGTTATTCAGGCAGATGGTATAGTAATGATGCCCTATTTTAAATAAAATTCAATTAAGTATAATTTCGACACAAAAGAATCATGCTTCCTATTATTTATTTTATGTGTGTGACATCCATTTATTTATAACATGGACAAAGAAATTCTAATTGCTTAAGCTCTCGGGGAGCTTGAATAATATGCTTTCATGACGTTGCATTTGGTTCTCACTCTGCAGTTGTCTCAATGCGAATATTACATATTTGTGTCTCGTAAATACTTCGTAAGGTCAGTAATTTTTTTATGACTTTTAAATCTGACTATTTTTAAGAAAGAAGACAAATGAATAATGAATATCAGCGCCCTATGATTGTGGTATAGATTTCCAATCTAAGCTTTTATTATAAATATCTAAATTATCTAAGTTTTGTCAAAAACAATTTGCTGTCTCTATCCTCTAGAGAAGGAAATAGCATATTCCACAATTGTTCTTTAATAATATACTTAATAAATTTCTCGAGGAAACTGTATTCAAATATTCCGTCAATGCACCCACGTGGTTGGAATTTACGATCCATTCTCACTCTCGAAAGAACCTCATTTTCGATATTACCTAAAAATGAAGCTTGGTTCATATATCCTCTCTGAAAGTTTCCGAACAAGGAACGGTAATCACAATACCTTTCAAAAAGACTTTTTTCTTTCATGTTTAATTTTTTTTTCTAGAGGAAACGAAAAAGTTGGGCATTTTTCTTTAAGGAGTTTATTGAAAAAATTCTCTCAATATATATTTTGTTCTGTTAATGGCCCTCCTGATTGTTGAAATCTTAGATAATAGCCATTTTCAAGTAAAGGGAAGGGGGAAATATTTAGCTAAACTGCATGGCCGAAATTAAAAAGAAATTTTACTTTAACATCTTATCAGATGGTAAATATTTACAGACAGGATAGGGATAGTTGAGTTTTCAAGTCTAGTTGTTGCTGTATTCTTATGGTAATAGATTTAGAGAAATTAGCGAATGTGCTTAACATTATGACTTGGCAAAATGAAGGAAATTATGCAAGCGCAAAATGGATATTTTTTTAAGCAGTGGGATTTTCCCTTGAATCTGTAGATGATAACTTAAACAACATTAACGATAATAATTGTATCAGGTTGTAACGAAAGTTTTCCTCCATATCTGCCTGAAAAACTAACTTCTAACTCCTTAGATAACTGTTTTTGAACTTTCGGTACCAAACCTGCACAGTGTCACATGATACAACAATAGTACTTAAAGCTGTACTCATAATTTGTTGATATTATGTAGCTGACTTTTTGCAACACAAGTGGAAGTAAATGATGGTTCTAATCCTCTAGAGTGATAGTTCCATTTGGGACACCTTATACTTAATGATAACTATATTTTTTACAGATTTCACAACACAGTGTTATAAAGTAAGCCTCTTTCTTTCAAATGCCAAAAATCGTTTGACAAAATATGAGCAAATACGCCAACGCGAACTGTGTGCTGACGATGTTTGCGGTGGCGGGAAACTTTCGTTACAACCTAATAATAATGATTCTGTCACATACAGTTTTGACACAAATAAAGTTAGTTTTTTGGGGGGAGGGGGGAGCAGTCCTTAAATTCAGTCAATAAGTCACGTGAATACATTTTGTGAAAGACTTTAACAGGAATACTTGATTACTTCTTCAAGATTTTATTTAAAATATATGAAGTGGTTTATTTTTCCTGCTGTTAGTTTTTATTAAAGGCTCAGTTATCTTCTTTTTGTACTATTTTTTATCATTATAAATGAACATTTTTTTTTACTATCAGGTGACAGAAAATAATCAACTCACTGAAGGAACATTTGATTCTAAAAACACAGGTTCATTCAAATGCTTCAAATTAAATGTCTTTTTCAAGGGCGGTAACTTGCTCATCAGGGATTCGCCACTACTAAGGCACATTTTATTATCGAGGCATCCAGTTGGAGACCAATGTTACCCCCTGTGAAGGGACGGACAAGTTGCATCCAGGCAACTAATCGAACCTGGAACCAAGCTTTGATATTCACTACACTACCTGACTGCCCTCAAATTAAGCGTTAGCCATCATATTTATTGTTTAATGTGTAACACAGTAAAAAATGGAAAGAAAAATACGTATAAAAATCTACGCATATAGTGAAGATCGCTGTTTTTCACGTGAACTACGTGATAACTGAAATTAATCATACTTCAAAAAACAAACAAAAATTTTAAAACTATTGGAGTTCTACGGAACATGGATTTTTTACAGAGGAATCGGTGCTAACAACACATGTTTCACATTTTCGGGGTAGATAAATTTATTGGAATTAATCCCTCTTTTTTTCGGAAATTCGTTTGAAATTCAGAAAGTGGAATCCTCTTTTCAATGTTTCTTACAAAATGAGAAATATCATTCTTTTTTTTTCCCTAGAAATCCTTTAAGTCAATGGACAAATTTTGAGAATCTTTACCCGTTTCATCGTAATAAACATCAACTGATTCAGTGCTTTTTTTTTCTAATGTTCTAACCTTTCATACTTGACACAAAAGGATCTGTTTCGCTATTCTGGCTATTAATTTACTTATTCCTTGGTATTAAGTCTTCTCAGATCGAGGGAGATCATGTGTCCCAAATGCAAGTGTGTTCTACAAAATATTTTTAAACAAAGAGCATTAGTTTAAAATACCATGTGTCAGTGTTCTTTATCAATAATCTAATAGCTAATTTTATTATTTTTTTAAATAGAAACATAAACTAGTAGCTCAAAGAAGTTTTATTTTAAGAAATCAGGAATTCACTTTTTACAATTAAAAATGTAAATTTAAAAATGTTAAGCTCAATAAAAGTAATAAAATCGGCACCGTTTATGCGATAGTCCTCAAATTGTTCATAATGTAAAAAGGTATAGAAAAGAATCTGCTCTGCTTTTCAAAATTATTAATATTGTTTATTCCTAACGTTATAGATTCCGTATGCAAAGCGTAATTTTCTTAGTGTTTTATTTGGCGACCGTTTTGTTTGGCGACCTTTGCTTTTGTCAAAGAAAGGTTCTGTTGGCATCCGAATTTTTCTGTCACTTCACCTCTATTGGACTATTAAATTTATGCGTAGTTTTCTCTCGGTATGGCCACCACAAGACCGCTATACTTAATTGTTTCTTTAAACTGTTTTTTTCAATAACTAGATTTTTAAAGAAGAGTTTGTCATTTACTGCAGCTGAAGTAGTATTATGAACCTGTGATTATCTGCCGCCCTAGTTGTGTAGTGGCACGAGGACTCTTCTGCTACCGTTCCTTCATAGGAGGCAACGCTGATCTACCTATTAGGTGCCTCCATAATAAAGTGGGCAGTATTTCCGACCTAGTAGTGTCCAATGTCTGTAAAAGGCTAGTGTCCCCCATTGGAAAAAAAAATCTACGGTTACCTCACAACCTAAGTTATTAACTTTGCGCTGATTCATTTCCAATTTTAAAAATTCTTTAGTACATCCTGCTCTTCCTGTGAAATCTAGAGTTCGGAAAAATATGTGAAATTCATGAATAAGACAGTTCAGAAGTTCAGAACTTTCGTAATAATAAATTTTCCTCTCTGTAATAAAGGAAGGGAGTTTTCGTTAATATACGACAAACTTCTCAAAAATGAAAATTTAAATATTTTTACAAGGGATGTGAGAAGTTGTTTCTGTTGTTGCTAATGTCCTTTGGCAATCGCGGAGCGGGGCCATATCCTCCATATAAGACGGCAATGGGCGAAAGTGAGTAGCTTCCATTTTATTGAGCCCCAGTAGGAGGAAGATCGACTTAACTCGGGATGTGCTAGTTTTGGGTCACTTTCAGGGGAAAGACCTAAGCACCTGGATCGCCACCCTAGAAGATATTGTTTGAACATGCAGGACATTGGAGCCACGAACAGATTTTACCTGCACCAACTCCCATTAGCATACACCGTTCCGCAACAGTCCAGCCGAGAGAGGTTGTCTCCATGGGCGCCGGCAGAATATTTCCCAGGGGGGGGGGGCAAAGACTACTCTAGGGGGGGACAAAGACTACTTTAACGTATGGTTACCATGTTGGAAAGAGCAAATAAGCAAGGGAAAACACTGCATACAAAAATCCAGGGGTCCATTGCCCCCCTTGCCCTATGCTGCCGGCACCATGGTTGTCTCCCTCTCAAGCCTTGGCCAAGATTGGCGCCGCTTCACTTTCCGTGTTCTTACGGGAACGCAGGCTAGCGACTGGGCTACTTCAAGACGAGCGATGAGAAGTTGCATTTACATTTATAAAAGTACTCGCCACCTTTTTTATTAATTAAGAGTCATAAAACTTAATTTGTGAAAAACCCATCTAAGGTGCTGTGATAAGTTACATTTCATGCTTCAACTTTCCCGAAGTTTTGTACTCCCGTTAGTAGCAAACGTTGTGAACATGTATACCTACAAATTTCAGACGTGGCAGAAAGAAAAGTGAAATAAATCAATGTTGAGAGACAACTGCCGGTCAATCATCAGAGAAATTGCCACAAACTGCGCACGACGGCAAGCAAAGTAATTCTGTCTTCATTAAACTTTTTCTAGGGGAGAACAGCTGGTTAAATACAGGATAATAGTCAAAATTAGAAGTAACTAAAAAGACTAGACCTAAACTTAAACACCGTCGTCATTATGTTTCATAACCTTCGATAACAAAATTTATTTTTCTTCATCTATGTTACAATAAATAAATAAATTAATTTTGTTTATTAGCCTACTTGGTAAGGTTTAAAATCCTTTCTATAAATAATTAATGACTTTAAATCTTATAATTTTCTCTTTGAAAGTCAATTTCTAGACCAATCAAAGTTTTTAAATGCATGGAATTTTTAATCAATATTTAAAAATAGAAGCATTCTTTTAAAAAATTTCAATGTTTTCTACAACTGCATAATATACATACTCAAAACTCTGGCATTCATTTTAAGTCTCCAATCTACTAAATATTCATTCAATGATGAAATAACTTTCAGGAATGAGTATTATCGAATGTGAAAATCTTTTAAAAAACTAAAAGAAAATCATAATCCTGCACAGTAACAACAACGTAACATAATGTAAACGACAAACCTTTTACATTATTTCTCATTACGGCATTTTTTTTTCTTACTAAAAATACTACTTTAACATAAGAAGTAACATCTAAGAACATTTGCCTTTTAAAGCTAAGAATGTTTTCAAACACCCCGAAGTCAAATAATTATTCTTAAAAGCACTTCCTCCATAACACTCTCTCTTTCAGTTGCGAAAAAACGCATTTAAATATCCCTAAAATTCACCAGATGTCTACGAGTTTATCCTCCACTTTGAGTCATTTTAGCTAACTTGCCCCAAAGAAAAACCCATCTTATATATTACCTTAAAAATGAAACTCTGTTCATACAATCTCTGTAAAAGTTTCAGAACAAGGGATTGTAATTAAGAGCCTGCTTAGCCAGAAGTTTTTTCTTTCCCTCAATTTTTATGACAGCAGGGAAAAAAGGAACTTCTTTTGGGAATTTATCGGGGAAAAAAATTCCTTAAATTTATATTTTGTCTTGTTAATGTTTTATTACTGGGATGAAAAATAGATAGTCAATAATTTTCAGAGTTAAAGATGTTTTAATGTTAAAGCTTGTTATCTGAATCTTTAATGAAATTTTAAGCGATTAACTAGTAACTGGTCAATAACGGCCAAAAAAAATGATTTTTTTCGGTGATAATTAATTGATGCTTTACGTGAAATAATTATATTTTTATTAATCTTTTTAGGCGGTTTTAAAATTTTTATAGGTTTTAGTTCACAGGTTGTGAAAAGGACTACCAGACAGGATATATACTATGTGTGATGTAATGCACACGTGAAAGAATGTTGATAATCAGCACATTAACTTTACCGATGGATCTATGAACTTGATATAAAGCAAATAAATGGGAGTATGAGAAATTATTCAACATGATATTCAATTTTCACTGAAACCAACCTTAATTTGATGAGTCAGTCTTTTGGGGGTTTTTTTTTTGTATTCCAGTTACCAGCAATTGAATTCTGAAAAGTGGTCATTAAGTTTATTCCTATTACATATCAATAAGCAAAAGTAAATTTCAAATATTTTCTGGCAAACACGACTGAAGAGCCGTTTACGCATTAACAGCTAGTCTTAAGTAAGACAATATGGGCTTTTTAGTATTTTTCTTATAACCAATTAATTCTGGGTAAAAGAAGCCTGAAGCCGAGACTCGGTCTTGACAGAAAGCAGAATTGATTTTTTGGATTCCGTTTCTGTCCGCAATCCGTTTTCAGCTTGACTCCATGTCGGCAGAGGCCTTAACAAATACCGTGATGAAGGCGCCATCTCTCCTTTTAAATCGTTTGTTGTTTCTTTCATTTGATGATTGTAAAAGAAGTGCGAAGAAATATATGAGTAACGAATATTATCTTGCGATAATGAACTTTCACTTTATGAATCTGATACCTTTGATTAGAATACTTGAAATAAAAAACTTAAACATAGATTCTGAATTCAAAAGATTTTCCCTGGAAGAAAAATGTGGAATTTATAACATTAACTGAAGATCTTCGAACTGCAGATAAAGAGTTCTATTTCGAATATGTAAAACGTTTGTTTAAAGAAAATCTCCTTTCTCTCCTTATTTTACAATTTTTTCTGGATGCATTCAAATTTTCTAACAATATAAGAATGCTTTACATTCTCTGAGATACAAGAGTTTCAGCATTGAATCGCGACGGTACCTTGTTTTCTGCCTGGACCTAGACAAATTTCTATTGACTGACACATGACGGAATACGCGGGCAGATACACAAAAGTTCAACATTTTCAACTCCGTTTTCCTGTCTCTGTTCTGCTTGATAGAAAAGGGGGAAAAAGCGAAAGTTTGCGAGTTTCTGTTCCAGTTTTCTGTTTCTGTCACGTTTTCAGACAGTATGAAGTCCAGGCCTTATATATTTGCATCAGACACGGATTTCTGCAAGAAGTACTTCCTACCGAACAGTTTATCTTGGTACAAGCTTTGTGTTTATTAGCTATAAATACTAAATCTGTTGACATAAACAGGATGTTTTAAACTGTGTGAGCTCGTACAATGGGTCTCAGGACCTGTGGGACTTCGACGAATTCTGTTGATGAAAGAAAATAAATGATTCTTTCTTAATTAAGGGGACATAGTACCTTTAAACTTCTAAAAAATCAATTTTTCAAAAGTAATTTTAAAAAATAATTCAGATAGTTAGGAATATATTAAAACAAACCGCATCAAAATCGAACAAAAAGTACGACCGCAGCAATTAAAAGTAATAAAGCTAACATGGACTTTTCCTATAAACGCAGTGTAAAGAAACTTGATTTTCTCAGTTTCTGATTTTTGCACTTTCCCACAAGATTAAAAAAAAAGTTATGAATTTAAAGTTATGAAATTTTACATATAGGTTGTATGTACATTTATTTATTCTCTGAACCTCAGATTTGATAATGGGACCAAAATATTTTATTTTATTTTATAACAATTTATTATTAAATTGTTATAAAATTTTTTATTTTTAACCAAATTATTTTATAACATGATAAATCATAAAAATCTCAATAATTTTAAAATTCTGTCATTCATCATGTTATAAAATAAAATATTTTAGTCCCATAATCAAATCTGAGGTTCAGAGAATAAACATATGTACATACAACCTATATGTAAAATTTTATAACTTTCCATTCATAACTTTTTTTTAATCTTGTGGGAAAGTGCAAAAATCAGAAACTGAGAAAATCAAGTTTCTTTACACTGCGTTTATAGGAAGAGTCCACGTTAGCTTTATTACTTTTAATTTCTGCGGGCGTAGTTTTCATTCGGTTTAGATGCGGTTTGTTTTAATATATTCCTAACTATCTGAATTATTTTTTTTAATTACTTTTGAAAAATGTATTTTTTAGAAGTTTAAAGGTACTATGTCCCCTTAAGAAAGCCTGATCGATGGATATAATTCGAAGCACGTCTACATTCCCGAGTATTATCATATATATTATTTCTCAAAGGTGTTTTTTTCTGGCGCGGCTAGATCTCATTAAATACTTGACCAAAAAAAATTTTTAAATACCCAGTTAAAGCTTATAATGTCTACTTTTGACGAAAAATATGCAAAAAATCGGAAAAAATCTTTTGTTAATAAAATAAAATAAAAAGCAAATCATATATATTATTTCTCAAAGGTGTTTTTTTCAGGCGCGGCTAGATCTCATTAAATACGGGACCAAAAATAATTTAACTGCCTCCATGGTTCCAGGTTGCCATGGAGTCAGATGAATTGAATATACTTTCTTTAAAAATAAGTGGCAACGATAGATAAAAAATGTAAGAAAAATAGAACAGCTAGGAGTTGTTATTATGTTTTTTGTATAGATTGGATGGATGATTGAAGGTAACTAGAAATACAGGTTTTTTTTTTGTACATTGTAAAATAAATATTTAAATGAGGTTAAAAGAACTTCTTATTTTGTCTTTTCAATCGAGCCGTCTCATTTTGATAATTCAGTGAGTTGTATTCATCAGTCGCCGGCAGAATATTTTGTTCTATGCCATTTTCTCGAAGGTTTGGCGACATTTTTCTGGCGTCCCGGGTGGGCGGCTTGAATTGAAACGGGCGCCGATAGATCTCATTAAATACGTGACCCCCTCAAAAAAAAATATATATATATACATATAAAATACCCAGTTAAAGCTTATAATTTCTACTTTTGACGAAAATAGCACCACCTGTTGGTGACACGTGTTTTTTATTCTCTATGAAATGCAAAAATGTACAGAAGATGGAATTTTAATAGCCCTAATACTACCGATATATTCAACTTTAAGTGTAAGAGGCGCCATCTTCGATATAGAGATCAGTGGTGCAAACTGTAAATATATATACCAATAAATATATTTATATATTATATATAATTAACATTAAGTAGATTGTCTGTATGCTTATAATTATTAACTGCTAATATTGTTTTTAAAGAGGTTTTATAAAATAAAACAGTTGATATAAATTTTTTTCTGTTAAAAAAAAAAAATGTCTACTTTTTGAATGATTTCCAATCAAACATCTAACTGACCCGTGAAAATATTTAACAGAATATTATGTATTTAGACACATTTATTCATTTTCACACTATAATATTTACAGTTGTAGTATTAAATACGATATTGTGCGAAATTTTCGTACGGGTCAGCTAGTATATATATAATTCGTAAAATGAAAAAATATAAATGTACATCAATAATAAAACTAAAGAAGGTACTGTGAAAGCACTTATTTTCGCGAGGATTTAATTTTTGCGATTTTCGCAAGCCCGTCGTAATCGCGAAAATTAAATCCTTGCGAAATGCTTCTTTTTTTCCCTTCAAATAATAATAAAAAAATCAGAAATTTTTCACTCACCCAATTTAATGATTTATTGCACAGTTATAAACTCTTTCTTGAAATTCTTTCTTACAGCTATTTCTTGAATACTATACAACTATTTCTTGAATATAAAACAATAGTACAACTAATAGAATCCAGCACATTTTCTTATAATATTTATAGCAGCTTCTTTGAAGCCATTCAATATGGGGGGGGGGGCGAACTTTTTGGACAAAAGGAAGTTTCTTAAAATGACTTATGCAAAATGGGTTCTATATTTAGGTACTTTCGGGAATTTTCACCATGCGGTTCTATTCATATAAAATTCGCGAAATTTTCAGCACGCGAAATCACCGACATCTTCATTTTCTTAAAAATCACGGCTCGCGAAAATAAGTGCTTTTACAGTACATAAAAATCATAATTGTTTAAAATTTTCCTAGAGTAAAATTTAACAATTTATATTAATTAGTTCCTTTAATATAAATAGAAAATAGCGTCTTCTTATTTTAAAAGTCTTATTTAATATTTCAAAAAATCAAACACAACCGGTTAGCTGAAGAATAATCGAAAGGTCATATAACCGGAATATGACCAATTGAGAGTAACTATACGTTTAATAATCGAACTCACGCTTGGATAACAATATCATACTTCATTGCTACATTTTTCCAATAAAATATTTTAAGTTTTGAGCTGTTAGCTAAAACTACTCGAAAGTTGTACTTCTAATGTCTCGAGAGCTAATAGAATGTAACACAAGTGCCTTAGAAGCTGCATGAACGCATACAGCTTTACGCACGTAGCGTACCGTCAACGCAATTAAAGACTTAGTTACGAAAGGACATGAACAGCACGAACTAACAAGGACATGAACAGCACGAACTAACAAGGACATGAACTAACGAATTGATTGTGTTGAATCAATTTTAAAACAGTGATCGATTGTCAAGATGCTTTAAGATCTGGCTAATACTTATTTGATTTGTCTTATTTTACTACCTTAATTTTTCACCTATTCATGAGCATCCTTATAAATAACATAAATAATTCCAGCTAATCTTAACACATTAAAAATCCAATAATGGGTCGTTCTCAAACAAATTTTAAGATTTCAGCATGCGTTAAGAAATAGGTTTCCTCCAGCTTTTAATTATCGTTGTCTTGAAAACTATTTTATTTAGCAAAATTTAACAAACCCGTAAACAACATTACTCTTTTTATATCGTGAATGATAGATCTATTATTTATTTATTTTTTTATTTTACTTATTTATTTATTGCTTTAGAAAAAGATGGTCGGTGTTTATTCTGTTACCATTCATAAGTTTTTAAAATGAATTTAAATAAACATTCAGTGGTTTTGCATATTTTTTAGCAGATAATGACTATCATCAAGGTCCCATAGTATCAGGGGCGTAGCCAGGGTGGGGGGTATCAGGATATCCCCCCCCGAAATTATTGGATTAGTGGTCACAAGATTAATGCTGTGCAGAAATTCCGCCTATTTATACACACATAAGTTCATATCCCCCCCCCCGCCGAAAAGTTTTCCTGGCTACGCGCCTGCATAGTATTTAAATAAGTACTAAACTTTAAACTATTAACTAATAAATGAATGTGCTCTATGTTAAACAAACATTTCATTTATTTTTGATGAGGGGAAAAATGATAGATTATAATTGCACAAATATTAGTTTGTTGTACCCCTTATTCTTAGCTTTTATCAAAGTACATCAATATTTATCAATGTAATAATACAGCGCCAAATATCTCAAATTTATGAATACAAAGGACATGATTTATAACTTTTGAATGTGACCTTAACTATACCTTCGGAAACATTAACAACTACGTAGGATTATTTTATTTATAGGTATATAGTATTAGTTATTGTATTAGTTTTACTTGTTTAACACTTTAACTTGTCAGTTAGATCTTTAGATCTAGTTTATTTAAGCCTTATACAAGGGAGAGAAATGATACCTTTAAAGTCCTTAGTATAGTGTCGATAAACTTTAATGCAGAATAAAAATCAAGAAAATTTTCGTCTGCATACTTTTAAATTTTAGACTATTGAACATAAAATTTTACGCGTTTCGTTCCTTTAATGAAAAATGGCTTGACAATAAAATATCAACTTCAGATTTTAAATTCAATCAATGTTGTGAGTGCCGTATCAGGCACTACATATTGTAAATGGAGTTATGTGGTTCGTTTATCTTAGACAATCTAATCAATCCTAATTCCATTATGCATGTTCCGTTCTTTGATTTGTGCAAACGAAAGTTTAACGGTAGAAACAGTCATGTTTATAGAACATTTTAAAAGGATGAGGAATAAAGATACATGTTTAAGGAAACTTTTATAAAAATATATTTATAGATAGACAGATATAACTGAACTAGTTAAGACAAATTCAATTATTACAAGGTGTTACTCTTTTAGGACAAATAATATCGAAAATTTAAAAAAAAAATATATTGGCTATTTTTTTAATCATAAACATTTAAAATATAAATGAATTACGTCAGACTAAACATAGTTTGAGTAACTCTTAATTAAATACACTACGCACTTATAAAATTCGTACATCCGTGAGAACAATTTTTAAAAATGTAAATATTTACATATTTCACTTTTCAGAATATTTTTTGTAGCTATTCCGAGTTAAACTTTCTTTTAAAAAATTTATAAGATGTGTGAGTTCATGAGAAAGTGCATAATCCCAGACAGCACAGCAAATTTGCATCAAACTTGCAGTAAGCTTGATTTATCAAGTCAATAAACTTGAATTAAGCTTGAAAAGCGTGTCAAGCTATTTCAAGCTATTTTACGCTATTTCAAGCGTGTAAGCTTAATGCAAGTTTGAATCAAGTGTTGAACTTTACAGTTGCCCAATTTGCATTAAGCTGGACATAGCAAGCTTAATTCAAACTTACTACACTTACCTAAATACATTGTGCGCCGGTCGGCGAACTCGCCCCATACATTTTATTTTTTCCACGCTGAAACCTCAAGTTATTTTAATCTGTTTCCGTCTAGCTTCCGCGATCGATCTCGGGACCTAAGGTGTGGGAAACCAGCGTCCTAACCACCATGACAATCTGATTTGAGGTGGCATGATTAAAGTTTAAAGTGACTGTTATGGTTGTCACGCCGTTGATTGGCGATATTGATCAGTAGATGCTGATCTGCATTTTTTATTTTTCCATGGGATGAATAAAAATTAAAATAATGTTATGTGTGATTTATAGACTCTACTAATAGGAAATAAGCATGATATAAACTTAAAAGCAGCACACGTTTTAAAACTTTCAATATTGCAACATTCGTGTTGGGCAATATTGGCCAAAATCGAGACAAACGGCTGATTTTGAAATCAATTTTGTAGTATATTTGTATTTTATTTTGAAGAATTTCAATATTTGGAAATATAGAATCTTTTTTTTTATTCTGTGGTCAAGTAGATTTATGACTCATGATGAATTATTTGTTATGTGGATGTGACTTTCCAAATCAAGCAGTGATCAAGTTGTATTCAAGCTTGACAGTTCAAATGACTTAAATTCGACGGGAAAATATTTTCTGACGTATTTTTTTGTAATCTCCAAGTTTGCTGCAAGCTTAAAATGAATTGAACTGTCAAGCTTATATTAATACGTCAAATTCAAAGAAATGTCAAGCTTGATTTAAGCTTATGTGCTGTCTGGGATGCAACTTCTGAAAAAAATTTGACTAAACACAGTGGAATATACCCAATCATGCTTGGTCATCATTTACAATGAATTTCTGGAACATTTAAGAAATTTCGTCATCTGTGTAGGTAATCTTATATCAGCTAAACCAAACAAGCATTAAAAATTAAAATTAATGAACACATAGCTCTAGTTTACAGGATCATGAAACTAACAAACGGTTCTCTACAAACATTTCTGGGATACTAACCACAATTTAAAATTCAGGTCAGCTAAAATTATTTGTAAACCCCCATACCCAGCTTTAAACTAGGTTTTTTACAAGCCTCCAACATACAAACCTGCAATGCCCAGCTATGTCTTTTCAACTTTTCTTTTTATGCGCACGGGTACAGTCGTCTTTTCAATGCGTCTTCTCAACCTCTCTTCATGTCTCATTCAGCCTTCTTCATGTATTGGATACAGAACGGAATACCCTGGCCCGATCAAGAGACTGGTGTGGATCTTGCAGTGTTTAGTTCCCCAAGCATTATTAGTCGTCTTGCGTCGACCCACTCATAGGATTAATTGTACGATCAACGTTGCGCAGCCCTAAGATCGAACCATGTGCCTGTAACACAGCAACGCAATATACTCTGTACCACTTCTTCTCAAGAAAGAGTCTGAATATTTCTGAATCAGTCATATTTTATTTTAAACTCTTCAAGAACCCTGTAGCAAGAGTTATTACTTTAAAGAATGGTCTAAATATGAACAGGAAAGCTTAAATTTCTATTGAAAAGAAGAACTAAACACCTTGTTAAATAAAAGAGGAAACATTCGAAGAGCTCAAATTTCTCTTCCCTTGTGGCCATTCTCTAAAGTTTTAAAACTTTAAGAACTGTTCAATTATTTTGAAGAACTTGCCTTATCAGGGTTCGAAAATTTGGGTGATTGCAATGGTAAAAAGTTACTAACTGAAATGTACGGTCTAAATATTAAAACAAGTATCAATGAGTATATCTTCAAAATTTCATTTCAAAAATTAATATTTTCAAATAACGTTTCCTATGATTTTAAATGTACAGGGTGGCCATAATTAAACTGCAAGTGTTCAAGGGGTGCTGGAGAGAAAACTACCGAGAATATTCCAGTGAAATTTGGTATCTGCACATTTCAGAACAAGTGCAAATCAAATATCCAATAAAAAAGATCGCCATTTTCACCCGCTAGATGGCGCTGTACCGTATTTCAAAGCTCATTGGTGGCATATACAACTTCCAAAACCGATAGACAGAGCATAGTGACATTCTAAGAGGCATATAAACAATATAGAACATCATTTACAGTTTATCAAAATCCCATACGCTTCAGTAATTAAATTTTTACAGTAACATGTAATCAAAAGTTACCGTAAATTAATTTCACAAATTAAACAACTCATAAAGACGCTTTGGAAAACAATTAAACCATTTATTTATTCTCATTGACTCTCATTGGACCTCTTCTCTTCTTAATCGTTTCATAAGCCGGTATTCTTTCAGAGTAGCTGAATAATTGCTACCATTCTGATAGAATATCTTATGACTGATGTATGCAACTAACAATGCACGTTCCTTTTATTCAGTGTCATGACTGACCATTACTTAATGTGGTCTTGTTTTTACACTGCTCGATGGGCTTAAAATTTGCATGTGTGACGTCCATAAGCATTGAAACACGATATAGAGCCATCTATCGGGTGAAAATGGCGATTTTTTTTAATTGCATACATGACTTGCGCATGTTCTGAAACGTGCAGATACCAAGTTTCACTGGAATATTCCTGGTAGTTTTCTCTCCAGCACCCCTTAAATACTTTCAGTTTAATTATGGCCACCCTGTACATTTGTAAATGTTATTTAGATTTAAATATTTTTAATTACTAATTATTCTATTCCATAAATTTTATGTACCCAAAATTTTATTTATAATTTAATTAATATTTTGAAATGTCATTCTATCTTACTTCTCTGAATATAAAATTTTATCTATGTCTTGTTAGTTTTTTATATCACTCGTTCAAGTATCTCATAGAATAAAATTTTATTTAAAATTCAATTACTTTACTAAACAGCATAGTGTTTGTACTGTCAGAATTCTGTTTATTAAAATATCTTATTTTCCATTGTGTAACGAGTTCATTAATTTAAAAAGACTATAAACAATTTAACACCGAAACATCGTCTAATTTAAATCTACTTTAATGAATCATTTTTAAGCGGTTTTAAACTCATTTTGCAGTTTCGTTGGATTAGTACGAATTCTGCTTTTCTTCAACTTAGTCTCAACAAGATTAGAGAAAATTTAAGAAGCTTACATAAGTTAATATTAATTTTATTATTAAAAAAACGCTCATTTATATTTTGCAACTATAAAACAATACTTCAAAAGGACGTTTTCATTTCATTTTCTTCTTAAAATCGAATTTTACTGAAACATCAAAGAAGATTTATTAAATTGACGCCTTTTTCTAGCCAATTACCAGCAGAAGAAAAAGATGCAATGCTGCATAATATAAGAATATTTTCCATATATTGTAAGAAATCACATTAATAGATCAAGTCTTGGACATTTTAATGAAAACGTAATGATAGCTATTGAAACTTTTACAAAAACTACATTTCTGCTTGCGATAAAATAAGATTGATTCTTATCACTCTTTTGATAATTTTTAAGTTTTGTCATTATCTTGCTTTTCTGTTTTTAATGACATAATTTGTTAGACGTATTCTTAACTAATCAAGTATAGAAAATCAAGAGCAATTTTTGATCGAGCTATTTCATTAAATAAATTAAGATTATGCCATTCTCTAATTGCGTTAAATGTGTCGAAATTTGAAAAGTAATATAATTTCTTAAAAATTATCTGAAAAGCTTTAAACGATTGGAATAGCAAAAACTTGCTAATTTATCTTCATTTTCGGTAAGATAAGAAAAACAAAATAAAAACTTTGGTAGCTCATTGGCTAAGGTATCTAACAAATTACCGAATGACTGTGTGTTAATTTTCGGAGAACCGCTAAAGGTCAACGTTCATATGCCAAAATACTGACCTAATTTTTTTTACTTGCTTTCTTTATTGAATGCCAGTTTGAAATCCTATTATTTGAAAATATTGACAATATTTGTAAACAGATTTTTTTTTAATTGACAAGTAAGTTTTTTGTAAAGGGTCGTAAATCCAAGAAAATCATGTGGAACATAATTGAACATCTCCGTTTTCACTCATTCTTAGCTGAAAGTACTTTGAAATCTGATTAATATGATCTGATTTTGGGTGATGTGGCATGGTTCACTTTGACAGCATAGTCATTCTTATAAAACCATCCCTAGACTAAGCTCCATAAACTTCTATTTTATTTTCACATCTTCTTAGTCACCTAAATTAGCAACTTCTGTAAAACGAGTTTAAAAAAAAACAAAATTGTACCCACCCTAGTACAGGGGCAAGACTCCCAACGTTCTTCCAAAAAGATGTATGATCAATGTAAGCGTTACATGGAAGAATGTTTTTAATCCCTGTAACTGCGAAATTTATTATAGTTAGCTAGTAATCCTATTCAGTGACGTCTCTTGTCTTTAGACTTAGGGCATTCTAAAGTGTATTAGCCCTGTGGCCGTTTTTAAAAGGAACAAAAATGCTCAAACAGCTGCACATGTAAAACGGGGGCGGAGAGTTTGCTCAGTGTTAACTTGTTCACTCCCATCATTGGGAGGGAACAAACTTATTTACTTCACTGCATTCACAAAGCTGGTCTCAAATTTCATGCAAATTCATCCGAAAATATCTCTGAAAACCAGCACCACTTCTGCCTTTCACATTAGTAGACATTGTGAGATTAGGGCATGTCGACTATTGCCATTTTTTTTTCTCTACCTAAGAAAGTGACGAAAAAGAACTTTTTAACAGTGTTTGGACAAGATCATTAAAAGTCATGTTTATAATGCATATAAATATGTTCTTTTTCGAAATCATGCAACATTTTAACAGATTTTTAAAAAATTTAACTGCCCTTAAAAAATTTAATTGAGACTTTCAAAAATTTAGAATGTCTTTTTACAAGTTGTACTATGAACAATGAAGCTATAGGAGTTGAGAAACACTCAGGTAAAAAAATGCTAAATACAAGGAATTTTGCAATATTTCCCTGAACAAGTAACTCCTCGGTCTATTTAGGAAGGTGTTTTTTGCGCTTATGAATATTTTCTGAAAGTTGCATGAGACGTACAGATTTGCCAGTCTATTTCAAAAAGAATGTTTTTTTGAGGGAGAAAACTGAGGGAACGAAATGCGTAGGGGTGAAACCTAAGGAGGAAGGAGACAATTGTCAGAGAGAGTAAGGAATGCTTCTTTCTGACCTCCTAGCTATCTGCTTGCTGTAAGCGTTGAAGTTGAATCAACACCTTGCCCAGCGTAAGCTCATGATAAAAGACATGAAACGCATGCTCCCGTTTGTGGTAGTGAGAATGTAGCTAAGTTGCTACCAACGCCTTTCATATATCGACAAGTATGTTTCACTGCCACATCGCACATTATCTGGTCGTTCGGAGGTGGTTGTCTGTGGGGGGCTATGAGAGACATTAGGATTCTCATAGTTCATTCCATTAAAGAATTTTTTTCTGCCTTTGATTGGGCGTTAGCATACCACTTGCACATCCTGAGAAAACGCCCCTATTACTTATTTGGCACGTTGTGTACGTACACGCTAAATCCGCAGTTCAGGAAATGGCTCCAGCTATGGTTGCCCCGTGGACATAAGCAGCTAAGCCCCACTCGTATCTGTGTTTGCAAGAGTGGCTCAAAGAGAATTCCCGACAAGCTCTAAGAGCAATTTGTCTCGAGCTAACACACTTGAGTATCAAGGAATGCGTCTTTGTGGGTTATCTCTACTTATTATAAAAGAAGGTGTCTGTGTGTGTGTGTGTGTCTGTCGGCAGCGTTACGAACAAACGGCTACACCTAGAAACGCCACATTTGGTACTCGGGAAGATGTAAATATGTAGTTGTGCACCTCGAAGCGATTTTTTCAAAATTCGACCTAGAATTTTTTTTATTTTATGTTTTATGCGATTTTTGGCATTTTTTCTCACCTAATTCGTAATAACGGCGGAAATTACGCTCGCAGCAAAACGGCATTTGTATCATCGGATAGAGGAAGAAATTTTCTTTTAAAAACAGTTTGTTCTGAATACGTAACATGATTTACCGATTTTTAGGAATTTTTTTACTAAGCATCTGCTTCGCGATTGTTTTTCGTAAAATAATTTTAAAACTGTCGCATCTTTAATTCTATCCGTCATAACTTATAGATATTTTGACAAATCGTGAAACATTCTTTTCTCCTTCTTTTAAAATAAAAACGAAAAAATTATGTAATTACGAATTTTAATGCAGCGTAATGTTTAGAATTTAATAGCATCAACGCGATCTTACGCCATTCATTACATTGCGATCACGGCACGAGAATTTATGTTCGGTTGTTGCCACAGAAAGGATTAGAAAAAGGGATTTTTTCAACCAATCGAGTTTTTAAATGGGATATCAGAATTTCAATTCGCAAGTGAGGATCTATGACGTCAAATGCTTTAAGATACGTAAAAATTACTCCATAATTTTAACTCATTTATTCCAGCTCTATTTTCAACACAGGGAGACGATATTTTGATTCAAATTTACTGTAGAAATAAACTAAGAAATTCGCGATTATTATTATTAGAAGTGGTATTTTAATCCGGTGCTTATTTAAAAATTGAAATGTTTTCACGGCGCTGAAAATGTTCATTTTAAAAGTTACAAAGTTCGTTTCAAAGCGCGATATATTAAATTTTTTCTATTTACTATTTTTATTTTTGGCATTTAATTTAGCGCAGGCGTTGCCTAACATACGCATGCAGGTTGCGAGTATAATTTTATTTTAACGTTGAATTACGTTCCTCCATAAAGGTTACATAACGCAAAGTTTTAATGATACCGTTTGAAAACAATTATGCGAAATATCGAAATTAACTCCCTCAATCTACCGGGGTATCCTTTACGGCAGTCAAACAGTGACGTCATAAATAATAAAAAAATGCGTGAAATTTGTAAACTCTACAACTCTAACGCCCTGTCACAATTAAAGTGGGAATAAGTAGCTCCTCGAGATTACACAGTTTGATGTTTTTCAGGAGACAGGACTATGGAGGATATAAAAGATATCGCTATATTAGATACATGGATAGTTAAAATGGCACCCCTTGGATATTTTCTCCCCACAGTAAGATGAAATGGTTTGCGGCGCTAAATAAGCCCATCTTATAAAACTATGTATAAATTAAATATATATGGAGAGTTTCCTTAATGGCAACCATTATGTGAAATGATTATTATTTATACTAATGCATAAATTGCAAAGAATCGCCACAGAATCAAAAGATCCCATTGAGGCCAAATAATCTAAGCTGTTTCTTTAAAGGGAGCCTTGAAGAGGGAGAAGCGAATATAGATAGTATTAATGTACGTAATAGGTAGTATTATTAGATTTGTAAAGTTAATATGAATAAATCGCAATGTACCACGTTAATAAATATTTCATGAAATTAAAAGTGTCCTGTTTCAACGGTTGTCTTACAACCAACTAAACGAAAAGTAATTCTAATTTGCGTTAATATATTCCGCAGTAATTTCAACAGAGGAGATTACTTGAACTTTTTTAAAAATGAAATTCTGTTTTGTCACATGCAGATATGATTTTAGTAGTAAAATATTCCCTTCTTCCCGTATGAAGAGCGGGTGCGCAGCTATTTTAAAAACGTCTCTTGAAAATAGCATAAATGAATTCAGAAGACCTCAAAACGTGTCAGTACACCAAAATCTCGAAGTCGAATTTTTTCATGATTACAATACTTTCCTTATATGGTACATGTTCGGAAAGAGATAAATGGTGCTCCATTTCATGTAGTGTCTTAGGTATTTAATGCTACAACTTGAGCCTAAAAAACAGTATGATGTAGAAATAAGACCAGGTGCGTAGCCAGGAAATTTTTTCGGGGAGGGGATATGAGCCTGGAAATTTTTTCGAGGGGTATATGAACTTATATATGCATAAATAGACGGAATTTCATCACTAATCCAAAAATTTCGGGGGGGGGATATATCCCGATATCCCCCCCTCTGGCTACGCCCCTGAATAAGACATTTTGAACGCCAGGAGTTCTCTGCAAACCATTAAGCTTTCCACTTTTTTGATAGTGAATGACACTGACGTAGTTTTTTGAGTCATTATACTGCAATGATCAGGTTAGTACTCATGACACAAACTTTACATTAAGAGTCAAATAATTTTGCTCTTTTTTTTTAATTCCACATCACGAATAATTTCGAATTACACATGTAAGGAAAATTTTCGTTTCCTACCGTGCGAAGAACGGGCACGCAGCTAGTTTAATAAATAAAAGAGGACTGATTAGTCTTGCTTCTTTCGTGAAGTAAAAACGTTTTTGATTAAACCTGATCTGACGATGAGAGAGATAGCAATCAAAATTTAGCCAAAGTAATAGAGGTCAACTAATCAGACAAAAATATTAATCAAAACTAGAACATGATTCATTAGTTAGACCTTGATCGATTCATCGGCACAGTATTTTATTATCAGCTTCAAAGATATATTATTGATTAAAATTATTGAAATGTGTGTACGCTAACATTCTTCATATATTCTCTGAAGCAAATACATTTATTTCAAACAATGACTCTTAATTATTTTAAGAGAAATTTTGCTTCAGATCATATAAAATGTATTTCTATAAAACGTACTTTCTAGCTAACAGAATTTGAAGAAGTTCCACATTTTATCACCACAGCTCATTTTTATTTATCAAGCATGTTTATTTTACTGTAGTCACAGACTCTAGATTCATTGTCTTTCGTATGTGATAATTAAAATTATTGGACCACTACTGAACTTTGTCCGTTACCAATTCACATACCTCTGTTCACGAGTTACATGTAACTATTACACAGCGTGATTAATAAAATATCTTCAAATTATCTGCTACTTCTCAATTGATCCTTGAAGCAGGCATTTGCTTATAGACATACGCAATCTATATAAATAAAATTAGACTTTTGTCTGTACATTTCTTGGAATTCAAAAATTTTGCGATTTCTATCCGTTTCAAGCACCCGGGAATCCGATGCGACCCTCAAAAAAAAGTTTGTCTGTCTGTCATTCTGTCATTCTGTCCGTGACGCTTTTTTTGTTTAAGCAACAAAACGACTGAAGCGAATGATATGAAATTTGGTGTCATGATAGGTGGTCACTCAACTTAAAACATAGGCGTCGAATTTTTAAAAAATCTTGATTAGATTTTCAGATTTTGCGAAAATCGTATCAAACTGCGTAAATTTGTGTTCAAGCATCACGCAAAAACGACCGAAGCGAATGATATGAAATTGGGTGTCATGATAGGTGGTCACTCAACTTAAAACATAGGCGTCCAATTTTTAAAAAATCCTGATTGGATTTTGAGATTTTGCGAAAAACCTTTCAAACTTCGTAAATTTGTGTTCAAGCATCACGTAAAAACGACTGATGCGAATGATATGAAATTGGGTGTCATGATAGGTGGTCACTCAACTTAAAACATAGGCGTCCAATTTTTAAAAAATCCTGATTGGATTTTGAGATTTTGCGAAAATCCTTTCAAACTGCGTAAATTTGTGTTCAAGCATCACGTAAAAACGCCTGAAGCGAATGATATGAAATTGGGTGTCATGATAGGTGCTCACTCAACTTAAAACATATTCGTCGAATTAAAAAAAAATCTTGACAAGATTTTGAGATTTTGCGAAAATCATTTCAAACTGCGTAAATTTGTGTTCGCACATGACGTAATAACTGCAAAGGTGAAAAAATGATATTTGGTGAAATGATAGGTGGTCACTCACTTTAAACTATTAGCATCTAATTAAAAAAAATCGATCAGATTTCGAGATTTTGCGAAAATCGTTTAAAACTGAGTGAATCTTTGTTCCCGCATTACGTAATGGCGACTAAAGCGAATGATATGAAATTGGGTCACACGATAGATGGTTGCTCAACATAAACTATAGGAGTCCAATTTTTTAAACATTTTTATTAGATTTTTGAGATTTTGTGAAAATTCTCTCAAAATACGTTTATAATTCTTCAAACATCACGTAATAACGACTAATACGAATGTTACGAAATTGAGTGATATGATAGGTAGTTGCTAATCTTAATTTATAGGCGTTGAATTTTAAAAATGTTTTGCTTACATTTTGAGATTTTTCGAAAATCGTTTTAAAATGCTGAAAATTTGTTCCAGCATCACGAAATAAAGACTGCAGGGAATCAAACGAATTTGGGTGACATGATAGATTGTCACT
Source organism: Cheiracanthium punctorium (assembly GCA_038373885.1). Taxonomy (NCBI): domain Eukaryota; kingdom Metazoa; phylum Arthropoda; class Arachnida; order Araneae; family Cheiracanthiidae; genus Cheiracanthium; species Cheiracanthium punctorium. The sequence goes on from JAWZYV010012436.1 coordinate 96,411, forward strand.
CAACTTAAATTCTAGGCTTCAAATTTTTCAAAAATATTGATTAGATTTTGAGATTTTGCGACAATTATTTCAATATGCGTAAATATTCGTTCGCGCATCCCATAATTACGACTAAAGCGAATGAAATGATATTACTTAGTTACTCTCTAACCTGTAATATTTTAACAATACATGAAAATTATAACTTCGCTTTCTTTACTTTGGCAACATACTACATCCATTCTGTGTACTCCTACAATGCTGACGAAAGTTCTTGCTTTTTAGAAATTTTCATTCACTAACCCGTCGAGGACGGGTACTTCAGCTAGTGAACTATAAAGTATTAGAAAATTTGCCCTCCTCTCCCTTTCCACATTCTGAAACAGCTTCTATATTTCTCATAGTGAGCACTTCTCCAATATGCAGTCCATCACCTGAAATTTAATCATCTGCGTTAAGGTTATGATATGGCATTCGTCATTGTCCATGATAACTTGCTTTAGTGCAATATTATATCCGAACATGTGGAGCCCGATGTCATATGTGATTTCAGCTCTAATAAGGAACCTGTACTTGTCATCGCAAACTATTCAAATGTTATACGCAGTCGCCACTCTGAGAATGAAGTTTTTTAAAAATGTAATTTTTCGGTAAATTGATTTAAAAAAGCATACAAAATTTTAAATTTCATAAGTGCAACATCGAAATGCAATCTTTTGCAGAAAGTATTTCTATGTTAATAATTTTGTATAATATAAGTTTTGACGAATGTGCAAGCAAAAGAATGAGAAATTCGAATCTTACCGACTACAAGAATGGACTTTTGTTCTTATTTTATGTAAATCGTTTTTTAACGAACATTTATTAAATTTTTTACTATGCTTCTGAATACTTCTTTTCATTTTGTACATAATAACGATGGTACTTAATTAATCAGTTATTTCCTAGATGTCGTAGTTAACCTTTTATGGGCCATTGTTCCCGATTGTCAACATCAAATTAAACATTTGTCAGAGTTTGAATTTCATCAATAGACTTAAAGAAAACTTTTTTTTAACTTTTGTCCAGATTTAATGCGAATACACGTTAGACCCCCTCAAAAAGTCCTATGTCCAAGGTACCCATCTTAGACAGATGTCTCTTGTGTAGACTTACCATAACACACAAGCACAAAATACCTGAATTCAGTCTGTAAAAGGTTAAGTACCTTAAGCATAGATAAATTATGCGTTGTTTTGCATTCTAAAAAAATAATATTTAATTAACTAAGTACCCGAGCCTCGTGATTCATTGAGCTAGAATGAATTTATATGATTCAATTTGTGTTTGAACTAAAAACTTCTCACAAAAATTATGTTACAAATTTAAGATCATTAGTGATCTTGTGATCAGAGGAGCTCTATCAAATGTATAAAAAGGTTCCCTTGTATTAACCAAAAGGCTATAACATCAAGCTTCGTTCTTATCGTACAACATAACAAAATCGAAGCGAACAAGCTCGTATCAGAGTTATCAACTGCCTTTCCCTTCTGAAAACCTGCTACTCACTAAACTACCAGAAAGCTCTTTTATAGACAGCAGCTAAAGATTAAATTTTCCCCGGGATGGGTTTCCTTGATTTAGCCGACGAGGGCCCCTGATTTCTCTTGCGTACCATCCCAAGTTGCACATGCCATGTGAATAAAAGTGTTGTTGATGATTCTAGAAATGAATTCTGGCTCATTTTTTAAAGCTCGAGCCCGAGGACATCCAATCTGAGCCCGACGATAGCATTTAAGTGGCAGCTCGAACCAGAAATTTCAGCTAATAGATAATGAGGAGTTTTTGCATGGTGGTTTCACTCACGGTAACGCTAACGTTAAATGTCATTGGACAGTACAGCGCATGCGCACATATAAAGTAAGATTCATGATTGGCTCGAAACTTCTTAATAGTGGATAGCGTTAGCCTTACCATTGGAAGAAACGGTATGCAAAAACTCCCTATTAAAAGCCAATTACTTCATTGACAGCATATCATAAATTTTGCCGTCTGTGCAGATTAAAGACAAATATAATAGCAAACTCTTAATGCACTTTCTAATTCTTTAGATTCAAGTTTATCAAATAATAATAATTAGTTTATTTCTCCCATGAATCCCTTTTTTTATCTGTTTACAGGGAGTATGTTCAATAAGGGGAATATATCTCACAAGACCGAATCCGGTTCGGACCCGAGCTCGGGCTTTAGGGCTCGATCCGAGCCCGTCTCATCTCTAGTTGTTACCCACATGAAAGAGCGGATCCTTAATGTGGTCTGTTCGAAACTGTGGCATACTACCTATAATTAACAAAAAAAAAGAAAGAAAGAAAGAAAAATAATATTTAGTACACTCTCAGAAAAATTCGTCCTTATACACTACTTTATTCCTCATTTTTCAACGAAGAATTTCCGTTGTTTATGGAAACGCAATATTTCCGTGAAATCTGAGGAAGAAGACAAAAATCGTTGAATCGCAAGAAGTTTCTTCAATTGACAGGAGAAAAAACGAAATGGATATTCGTCAAAAAACGGATATATTCCGGCAGCACTACTGGAAACTTTCCGTGAACAGAAGAGAAAACTTTTTACGCTAATTTATTCCTCATTTTTCAAAGAATAATTTCCGTACTCCTTGGAAACATTATATTTCCGTGAATTCTTCTCGAAAATCTGTATAAAAAGGAAAATATTTTGTTGAATTTGAAAAACTTCAATTAACAGGAGAAAAAAAAAACAGAGATATTCCGTCAGCGCTGCTGCAAAATTTTCCGTGAATTGAAGGAGTAATTTTTGAGAGTGTAGCGCAAATCTACGAGAAATCGTGTTTTCTGAAATGAAAAGTTTGGCCACACCATCTTTACATAAAAATATTAATTTATTATTTTTACTTATGTTTAATACACCTGTGTTTTGCCTTTTTACACTTGGGGCTCTTACTTTATATCACCACATTTATTCGTTTCAGTTACTCCCTAGCAGCATTTTCAACTATATATAACTCTTTTTTTTTCATAATATATTTACAACGCCCTTGAAGAATAAGAATGCATAGGATTAATTAACCATCTTAACTATTTTTTTTCACATTTAAACATGCATTCTTCCTTTCTAGGGGAATATAAATGCAATAAAATCAGTCAGCTTATTACTTCGTTTCTTAATCTAACACAGAGCACACGCCTCTAACGCTAAAACTTTTCTGAAAAACTTTGTTCATTTCGCCTAAGCCTCTCTAAATAATGCGCTTAAGCGTGGGGGAGATTTTTCGGTTACCTGGCGATTAATTAAGTGGCCTATGCTTTTCTATTAACTTCCTAAAAACTCATCTGGAAGAATGTAAAAAGTTTCACTAAAAATAATAAGAAGTTTCCGCTGGCGTGTACTTTGTATTCTTCCGTCATATAATCTGAAGGCTCTAAATATTTCGTTTCATAAAGTATTAAGCTTTCACACCAAATGACAGAAACTAATCGATGTGATACATAGCAAAGAATGGTGTTAGATAAGTTTTATACATGAAGTGTGCATGATGACTCGAGAGAAAAAGTTTTAAAGTCTGTTTTTGGTTAGAAAAGCTGTTTTATATTACACAAAAAAAAAATCACCTACACGTGTTTATACACTGGTAAAATAAAAAAATGTCTGCTTTTTTTGTTGGTGGGAGGTCGATATATCATTTAGACCTTTGAAGCGCAAACATTTTCACATCAATATAGAAGACCAACTGGATAGACTGCTCAAAGCTGAAAAGGTGCAGCCGTTCGATCGACCAAAGATGGACGACTCCATCAGCCGCCCTGTTGTTGGTAGTTAAGTGGATTGATAGTTGCAACAGCTACACTTTTCAGCTTCGGGCCCATTTAACCGTATTTTTTACGACCAGCAGTGAAAGCGCTAAAATAAGAGTGTTTTTCACGGTTCAACCACCGTGCGTCAAAGGGTTAACGCAATCCGCTGACACACGCCACAGCTCCAGGGCTCGATCCTCGGGATCGACAAGGTTGAGAAAGCGCTTGAGTCGGATGATTGAATGAGCATTACACACACACAAACATGCTTGTGGAACAAGACAGTTGGAGCCTTGTATCAGGCAAAGCATCTGGCTTCAGCGCATGATTGTACATTCCAAATTCAGTGTTCAAGAAGGTTTAGTTAGGCATTGCAAACTTTGGCTCCTATGGGTGGTGTGTTATTGTGCTGTTACGGTTTTTTTTTTCTTAAGAAAGATATTTTTGAAAATGAAAATATTTTTTTATGTTGATAACTAACAAGTAGGTTCTGCCTTTTTTTGTCTTTCTTTTTTTTTTTTTGGGGGGGGGGGTGGTATCAATGATGGTCTGATTTTGTTACAGAAAGAATTTTCTACCTCAAACAAAAAGAAAAAGCAACTGTTCTTTCATAATTAAAAAACACTGCTGCAGAAAATATTTTTTTAAAAAAGTCTTATTTGACACCATTTTTTTTAGTATAGTATATTGTATGCAAGTATTCAGTATATTGTGACAAAGGTAGTAATACAAACTGTTCTGTATAGAGAACAATACGAGTTTTTAAGATGTTTTGTATAATCTATTAACAGCATTTGGCAGATGCTAAAGAATGACTTATTTATGTAATTTTTTGTTCACGAGATATCATCACAAGCTAAGAAAAAATAAATACAGTAGATTGAAATTTATATTTTTATGAAACATCCAATATTGTGTTTTAATTTAGTTGGCAACAGTTACTTTCGAGAGAAAATTATAATTTCTTCGCTTTAAAGTTGTACAATATCCATGCGATATTTATTATTATTGTTTTCTTTTTTCAGAAAAAGACCGAACAACGAATTTCCTCATCCGGTCTGCCCCGGCGAATACTTAATTTCGCCAAACAGCATGCTAAAACGGACAAGGATTTACAAACTTTTTTAATTATTTCGTGGAGTCCAACGTTCTAACAATACGTTACAAAATAAACAAAAAAAAATACTTTTAAATGTAGTTTACGAGCAAAAGTCATTTTTTAAATAAAAATGATCTGCTTATTTTGTTTATGTACATGATGTTCCTAACTAGATAATTTTTTAAAAATTTATTCTCTTCAATTAGAAACGAAGATTCTGAAAAATCTACACAATGTTAATTTCAATATCCTGGGATATTAGTTTCTGAGCACGGAGATTTGATTTTGTGGCAATACTAATCTAATCACTTTCTATTAGGTTGTAACGAAAGTTTCCCGCCACCGCAAACTTCCTCAGCACACAGTTCTCGTTGGCGTATTTGCTCATATTTTGTCAAACGATTTTTGGCATTTGAAAGAAAGAGGTTTACTTTATAACACTGTGTTGTGAAATCTGTAAAAAATATAGTTATCATTAAGTATAAGGTGTCTCAAATAGAACTATCACTCTAGAGGATTAGAACCATCATTTACTTCCACTTGTGTTGCAAAAAGTCAGCTACATAATATCAACAAATTATGAGTACAGCTTTAAGTACTATTGTTGTATCATGTGACACTGTGCAGGTTTGGTACCGAAAGTTCAAAAACAGTTATTTAAGAAGTTAGTATTTCAGGCAGATATGGCGGAAAACTTTCGTTACAACCTGATATATCTACTTACCCAACTGCAGATAAAACTATGACTTAAAATATAAACGAATGTAATAATTTTATCCTTGTGGCTCAAAAAGTATTTGAACCAAAGTAAAAAGTCTTCCAGTTGTGTTAATGTAAGAAACACTCTTGCTCTATAAAGATGTACTTTAAAATAAAACATCGTTGCAATTTTTAAAAAAAAGCTCATTAACTTTAATTTTTTCAAAAGAGTGGGTACGCATTTAAAGCTCAGCAGCGTTTTTTTCTAGTACTTAACAAAAGAGGAACTTATTAGTAAGCCTATTTAAACAGAAAGAAATGAGTTACCCATGAGAAACAATTTAGACAGTTGACATGTAATCATTTATCATATAATTACATAAACAAACATTTTTACAGAAAAATATTATAATTACTCTTAATTGCCAAAAGCACTATAATAATATACATCACTAAGTAAACACTAATGCCAAAGATAATTATTTGAAAGGACAAAACATTCTAAATGGATTTTTGTGCTTGCATTTCAGAAAAGTTAAAAAATATCTTTTCAAAAAACATGAATTGTAAAAAGAAGTGTTATGCATACTTTTTTCTGTCTATTAAAGTTATATTTAATGAGACTAACTTTATTCAGAAAATTAATAAGTTAATGGTATTTTTTAAACTGCAAAGTAATTGCCAAACTGGCACATGTTATTAACTCTTTGTTTGTATGCGAAAGGAAAGTTAATGAAAAAAAGGGGGAAAGGCTGATTAAAATTCAATACAAGTAAAGTCCATTTAAGTTTCATCAGTGCATCAGAATTTCAAAATGAAATGTACAGGTCTTGTAACGAAAACAAAGTTTATATTTTGCACGATAAACGGAAGATTTACGCGTAAAGCTTACCCAAAATTTTATAAAATTAAAACAATAAAAAACATATACTATAAGAGCTTCGGTGATAATAGACTATTAGAAAACTGCATAAAATCTCAGTTACGTACATTTTAACAAGACAATATAAGTTTTCATTATGCATCCCTCAAGTAAATATTCATATATTCCGTCATCAGATTTTTTTATTTAAAAAATAAAACAAGTAACTAATAACAGCCTTATAAAAATAATTCTTAATCTATCACCTATATTTGAACTACCTCGAAAATACAAATGTTTTACAACAACTCATCTAGATCATGCCAAACATATTTATTATAAACGCATTCCAATATAGCCTTATTCGCTAGGGCAGCGGTTCCCAACCTTTTAGCGTCAGCCCGGTTTTTTTTTTTCACACTTAAGTTTAAAAAAAAATGAAAAACAGCAACTTTTTAAAAAATTTCTAAAAAATATAATTTTTTTGAAAATTTCTTGTCCCTAGCAATGAAGTTTACTTAATTGACTCAATAATAAATGTGTAAATTTTCAGATTGATCGATTTATATGTTCAATAGCTGCAATGAGACTGAAGTTTGAGAAAAAGTAAATTTCGCTGACATTCTTTAGAGACGTCTCATTCCTTTAGTATTAATATTTTGTGTGTACATGAAGTCTCAATAACGTAAATAATGTAAGAAATGTGTTACAATAGCCCTTAACAAATGGCGCTGTAATCGCACGCCTCCGTATTCTCCCGATCTGACTCCTTGTGACTGCTCTCTGGGGGCACACTTAAGGACTATGTCTACCGGAACCATCCAAAAGAATGATTGAAGTCATAATTAATGATCGTCGATTGATTTTGTCTTGCGGCTCTACCTGTTACCCGTTGCGCACGTGACGGGAGGGGGGGGGTTGGTGTTGGGGGCTCCATTCCCACTCTGCCGAATATTTTTCAGCATAAAATATATACATTATAATTTTTCCATCCATACATTTATAATTTTTCAGGTAAAAATTTCGCCTTTTAAGATTAAGATTACATCTATGACATCTTAAAGAATCTCTGTGTATGCATTTGTCTCCGGATTGAAAGGCACTGTCTACCTGAACTTTCCCAATACGCTAATGTCGCTTGAAATGTCGCTAAGAGCTTGAATTGTCGATTAGTGCGGTATATGAATCCGTTCCTACTCTTACATTACAGGAACGGATGACTAATTTCATTTTTCTTTTACATGCCAAAGGATGGGCATATTTCATAGCTCATGTAACATATTAAGCATATCGCTTGCTGAATTCTACTGTTGAACTTTGTTTTTGACATTTTTAATTTTAAAATCAAGGTTTTAATTTGCTGGACGTGTCCTGTTTTTCCTGAATATAACCAAGTGTCCAGCAAATTTTCCAAAATGTCCATCGTTCGGCATACAGAGATGTCTCAAACAAAAGGAAAATAAAATTAATCATCACATCCTGTAATGAATAAGTGGGAACGGATTCATATGCCGCACTAATCGACTGTTCAAGCTCTTAGCTCTAATTACTCTCCTAGTCACTCTCAGTGACATTAATACAGTAGCAAAACATAAATTCGCTGAACGAGCAATAAAAAGTAAATACCAAGTCTGAGAATTAAAATGAGACAGAACCATGCAAAAAACTTAACCAGACTCAGAACAAAACATTATAAAGGAATGAAAATCCAGGGAGATGGAACCAGAACTTACCAGACTTGCAGGAATTGTCCTGAATCCCAGGAACTGAACCCTGAACATATTTTTGACTGTCCTGCCATTCTGGCCAAATTACAAGCAATAAGTACTAATCCTAATGTCGACATTTATAGGAATAACTACCTCGATATCATCAAGGATGTGTGGACGACCTTTGGTCCATTGTAGGTCCAATCTTGGACACGACAACAACAATAACAACAATTATTCAGAAAATCCTTCAAGAAACTCCACTATGAGAATTAGAATTGGATTAGAACTGATTAATTTAGCTAATTTTATGGTATGCCTATTTATGATGTTTCAGTTATTCAGTTTGCAATGGTACAAATTTTAATTATTTTGAAAAAAAAAAAACTTTCACTTTTCAGTGATAAATTCGATAAACGCGCTTAGCTTTAATAGAAAAATTTGCTTATTTCAGAGTGTAATATTTTTCAATGTCATTTTGCAAAAACTTGAAAATATTGTCTAGTGAATACAAGAATTTTAATTAATTAATTCGATTATGTTAGTGACGTGTCTGATTTTCTAATTATGTAAATTTTGTTGCAATAGTTTTTAGGTATATTTCGAAAACAGTCATTTAATTACTTTTTTTTTTTTATCATGCTGCAAGTCTTTTGAAAACTAAGAAAATATTTATGTTAGTTACTTTTTTAACATATTACAGTTTAAACTAAAATATGCTTTCAGTATAATTCATTATTTGTGAAAGTTAATCTCCTTTAAAAAAAAAAAAAGGTGTGTGGGGGGGGGGGAGAATCCGATACACTTCAAACAGATTTTTTGAGATAGTAAATTCGAAAGAAATATATGTAGCATTTATGGACATTTTTCGTATTTCAATACTTTCATCAATTTTAAATGAGGTTTTCTCAGAAAGAAACAATAAAGATATGTCGAAGACATCTATTATAAAACACTTTCTAACACAATTACATTTTATGTGCGAATAAAATGCATAACGAAGTTCGAAAACAATCTTAGTATGCCATTAGAGAGTAATTAGTTATGTATTTGCGTGTTGATCTGCTTTTATAATCTTTAATTTAAACTAAAATTAATATTCTGTGCGATAAATAGCCAGAATATACATCTTCTCGTATATAAATTAACGATTTAAAGACCACGTAGCATCTATTATATAAATGTGAAAGTTTGTCTGTTTGTTTGTTCGTCCGGGAACTCCTCCCACACCGTTGAACCGATCGGCTTGAAATTTTGCACATACACGTAAAATGACATAAAATAGTCCGTAGGCTGCTTTAAAATTCTGAAAATCCACCCGTTCCGCAATTTTTAACGATTTTTCGCAATTTTCAGGGTAGAAAGCTACTCAAATGTCCGATTTCAGCACATTCGTGAGCATAGTTAACAAAGTTAGATTTATTTATTTATTACTTTCAATAATTCAAGTGAGACTGACGTCATTTTGATGTCACGCGTGTAAAAATGCATTAAAAACCCTAATGAAGTTCACAAGTTTTGACAAAAAACTACACCACGAGCGAAATAATAAACTTCCATCGAGATTATCAGATGCTGTAGAAAATAAAATAACGTGTTTTTTTTCTTTCTTTTTCTTCTTTCACTAATTCATGTTAGATATCACAACAGAGAATGATGTCATTTTGACGTCATGAGTTTAAAAATGATTTAGAAATCTAATTACATTAAAAGGCTTTGACGCAAAAATTTACTATTATAAAAATTCAAAGTATTTTGTTTAATGCGCGTGTTACCCTTAGCGATTATTGAGCTCTGTGATTTTTCAGCAACCATAATTACGAAAGGAAACTTTTTTAAAACGTGGGAAATTCAAATGTCGCCACAAGATGCAAAATACTAATTAACATAATGCATAGTATTCGCTATCGGTTTGACGACGGTCGTTGTATGTATTCCCAAAAATTGTTCAAAATGTCGCCAAGTTTGGACGACTTTTAACAGTATATTATCTATATCAGATATACTTTTTTTGGTTAAATTTAAGCAACTTAACAAGCTCTTGCAGGAAAGTTACATCATTAGCAAAATAGCTCCGGAGAATATTTGAAATACCGATTAGTTAGAATAACCCCAATAATAACTCTCTAATTAACTTTAATAAAGTTCTGTTGCAAGCGAGTTTTTCAATGTCGTATGTTTCAATGTTACTCCGTTAACAATCTACTGCGCGAAATAACTAAATTCGATTACCCTGGTTAGAACTGGACGCCATAGATTAAAAGTTGTCTGAAATTCGTAAACTCTGCAATACAATTTAACGCCCTATTCGCAATTTGAGCTATTCCAAATAGTTCCTCGGGATTGCACAGTTTGATGTTTTGACGAGCCTGAACCATGGTGGATTTAAATACTATTTAAATTGGTACAGCTTGGATGTTTTCCACCACCACGAGATGAAATATTTTGCTGTTCTAAATACGCCAATCAGACAAGAATTATGCTTAAAAATATATGGAGATCTGTTTTAATGGAAATGCATAAATTCCACAGAAAAGCAGAAAAAAGCAAAAGCAGAAAACGCATCATTGGTTTAAAATATATAATCTCTTTCTTTAAATTGAGCATTAAAGACGGAGAAACGAAGATACATAATATAAATATAAGTAATAGATAGTATTCTCATTTCTTTCTCTGTTAGTAATAGTAGATTTGTTTGGATAATATGGATTAAAGCACAGTATACCGCGTTAATAACTATTTCGTGAAATTAAACGTGTTATATTCATTATTTTTCAACGATCGTCTTACAACTAACTAAACCGTAATCCTACGTTGCGTAATATATCCCGCGGTAGTTTCAACAAAAAGACTACTTGAACTTTTTGACATTTTGTTTTCGCATAGATAGTTACGATTATATTTTAGTAAAATAGTATTCGTTTCCTACCGTGCGAAGAACGGGCACGCATCTAGTAATAAAATAAAGTAAAAACTTTGTGAAAAAAGCACACATAAAATGTTACTTTTAAGAAGTTACGATCGTTTCGACCAAAAAAATTCTTTCAGTCTTCGTCAGACAAGCCCTTCGACTCGTTGAGCAGAGGAAACTCAGAGCAAACGTTGAGCAGAGTTCCCTCTGCTCAACGAGTCAAACGGCTTGTCTGACGAAGACCGAAAGAATTTTTTGGTCGAAACGATAGTAACTTCTTAAAAGTAACATTTTATGGGTGCTTTTTTCACAAAGATTTTCTTTATTTTATAATTTAGCACCAATATTTTGAGTGCTTTTTTTTCACGTAGCATAATGTTTGGCGGTGAGTCGTTAACAGCAGGCGAGGTTTCGTATATAATCTCAAAAAGCTGTATTAATACTCTTGTAATTCTGTGAAATCCTCTAAAAGAGTAAGAAATGTTATATTTCTGATTTTCGATGTAATGTAAACGGTCATAAAGTTACGGCACCTTGTCAGTGTATTGCGTTAACTCTTTTAATTCGATCCTTCTCCGATCTCATTAGTCGAAATACTCGTATCTCGAACAAATTTTCCCCATTGAAATTACTGAAATACTATTAATCTTTATCAGGCCTAAAATGAAGTCCCAATTTTTATATAGTAATGTATTTATTATAAACATACACTTTATAGGTGAAAATTTTAAATATATATTTGTGTATTTACGTGCGTAATGAAATGTATCAGTATATTAACATTAATATCATGTTTCATTCTAAACTCGTGGCCATTTTCAGAAACGCCGTTTTATATTTCAGTCATAAAAAGCATTCTTTTTTATTCTTATTCTTAAAATTTTTCCATGACGCTTCTTCAAAAAACCAGAATTCTCTCAAAGTATTTTCCCGCTTTTCTAGGGTTGCCAAGGTGGCAGAAAGAGTCTGTGACAAGAATAGTCCCCGTGTAAGCCTCAGCTTCGGTACAAACGTCATCATCTCCAGAACCAATCAGTGAATGCTGACGTAACTCAGCTACAGACGTCATTGCCAACCTCAATCTTTGTAACCACCCAATGTATGATATGATCTCAGAGTATTTACACCATTTTTCAGAAGGAGAGAAGACATTTTCAGCATTATTTCACTTGTCCTAAAGAACTTTATAAAATTTGTTTCTCCGCTTCTCCATGTTACTTATCTGCTGATGTAGGGTAAATAAAAGAAATTTTGCATTTTGACAAGCTTCCTGGACTCGTCATTCCAGTGCATATTATATTTATATATTATATTCATACTGTAAAAATGAAAATCAAGTTGTGCCAGAGGCATCTGCTATTAAATTTTTCATTCTCTCCATTCTAATTTAATAATTTAACTGTGCACTTTTACGTTAGATAGCTCGAATTTCAAATCGCATCTAAAGTCAAGAAATTTACCCAATGATGATTAGTACCTCAAAAAGCTCTTAAGCTAGGACACTTGTATCTAAAGGTAGACTATACTTATTTTGCTGTGCTTAAATAAGACTGAAGTCTCCACTGCCACAGACCGTAATGTATTCAAATTATTTGTGCAAAAGAATTATGAATGCTGCAAGTATTCTTTTTGATAAAGAACATCACTTTATAAACCATAAAAACATCTACTAATTTTGTTCTGTTTGAAATATATTTAAGTTACGTCGTAAAATACTTTAAATGATGGCTACCCATAAAGTAGAGTTAACTGGAAATTTTTAGTGTGATTCTTTAAGAAAAATACTCATTCTAAGTATATCACTTTCAACTGAATACATGGCAGTACCATTTATAAGTTTTGTAGCAATGAATGCATATTTACGGCAGTTAGAGCACGAATGGACGGACAGACAAGTAAACTGTAATTACTAACATTTTTCAACTTTGTTTAAAATGTTAAAGAGAAAAATTAGTTTCGTTCAGAAAGTAAAGTACTAAAACAAAGTACAAAACTTTAAAAATAATAATTATTGTTGTTATTATTATTATTATTATTATAATTATAGACTACATACATGTGAAACTAAACTGTACGCTTAAAAAGTAATGAAGGCAAGTTCTTATATAAATTAAACACTACACAAATACTACCTAACCCATTGTTTATCTAACGTTACATAAATGTTATATTAGAAAAGTTTCTATGTTTATAAAAGAAAATTTTATCATTACAACAAAAACGTCAGAACAAAATTATGAATTTTGGAGAGAATATTTCTTATTAAAAAGATATAATTTTTTTTAAGTTTGCCCTCATTTAATAACGCATGTCTTTTAAACGCGAAACAATTAATTTTTGTCTAACAATATATTATTCATTATGCGGTGTTTCTGTATTTTTTCTTTTTTAACAAAAGCATACGCGAGTTCTTAGATATACTTTTTAGCTCTAGAGGGAGCTTGTAACGTTAGTTAGCATTAAAAATTAATGCGACTGACATTAAAAACAAAAGTGTCATGTTTTAGAAAAACAAAGCGGAATGTCTAGTTAATAAACGGCTACAAAAACAAACACCATAATAGATTTTAAAAAAGAAAGCTGAATATTCAGTCTACTTTAACATAAAACAATTTTTATTGACTCTTATCTCGAAATTTTATGAACTTTTGACATTTATGTTTGCAATGCACAGTTTATCGATTTAAGTCTTAAAAATCTGAACAAGTTAAATATTTAAATAGGAAAGTTCAAAGAATAGAAAATTACTTTTTCGTTTCTAATGTATATTAGTAATTTTAATCACAAAAAAGTAGCTTAAACTTTAAAAAGATTATTTTGAGCTTGTTATTTACTTCTTTTTGTATTTTGACTTCATAAAAAATAATGAACCTGTAGAAAATATTGATTTAATAAGAAGGAAAGGTTTGTTATTAATTTTCATCGTCTTTTTATAGCGAGATAAAAATATATTACATTAAGCATCTTTTTTAATTATTTCAGAAGTAAAATATTTCACATATCTTTATAAATAAATACACTGGCTATCATTAATTAAGGAAAAATCACAAAAATGACGATTACTCAAAAAGTTACTTATAGAATTTAATGAAACTCACCCACAGTGTATAACAGATAGTAATCTATAAAATAACATGAAGAGAAATTACCAGACACTTCTATTATAGAAATTAACATATCTATAAAATCAACAAATTGGATGTGTCGGGTTGGTATAGGAAAGTACCTTCAATATGGAATATGACTCCCACCCCCCTAGAAGCCCCCAATACAGCACCAACAGCGATGTGTCATGCTGTCAATTATGCGGTCTATGAGTTCTGTTAGAAGGGAGAGCTATTGCTCTTGCAAGGCAGTTGCAAGCGTAGCGAGGGTCACAGGAGGAGGATTGAGAGTAGCTATCCGTCTTCCTACAGCATCCCAGACATGATCGATAGGATTCAAGTCCGGTGATCGAGCAGGCCACTCCATGCGCTGAATTGTTTGCTGCTGAAGACAATGATCCACGATGCGAGCCCTGTGCGGTCTAGCATTGTCGTCCTGAAGCAGGAAATCATCGCCTATTGCCCCGGCATAAGGGCACACTTAAGCATCAAGGATCTCCTCTCTATAGGTGAACATTGATGGTTCAACGTGGAAAGACATGGAGGTTTGTGCGGCAACCAATTGTCGCATCCCACCCCAAACACAGACACTGCCTCCTGCGTATGCATCTCTTTCACGGATGTTTGAGGGATGATAACGGATTCCAGGTTCTCTCCAAATCAAACAACGCCTATTATTGGTTTGGAGGCTAAACTTGAACTCATCCGTAAACAAAACAGCCCTACAAGGACTTGCCGTCCAGTGGACATGATGATGTGCCCATCTCAAACGTTCCCTTCTGTGGCGTGGCGAGAGGGTCACGCAAATGGCTGGTCGCCTCACGTTAGACCACCTTCGTGAAGCCTTCTACGCTCGGTTGAAATTGACACCAACCTTCCGGCGGCTACAGCAAGGAGGATCTGAGTTGAGCCAGAGTTGCGGCTCTATTCCTTCTTGCATATTACGACAAATATCTATCATCAGAGCTGGTCGTAACAGTTGGCCGTCCTTGGTTGAACTTCCTGGATGCCGAATCTGTCATTAAAAATTTTTGCCAAAGACTATGAACCATAGACGGACTAACATTAATGCCATCTGGCCACTTGTGTCTGACTGTGTTATGCCTCTAGTCTCCCAAAAGCTCTCCGTCGCAGTTCTTCTGGCAAATGATGCCTGGAGGTCATTGCAACGAATTGGCTAGCCACGATTTCTTGCCTTACAGTCACAGCAAAAGTTGCAGACTTAATCTCAAAGATGCGGTTTTATGTTTCTAGTAATTAACTTATTTTGATTGCAACGCGAATAATTTGCATATTGCAGCTTTACTCGGTAACATTTATTTGACAACAAATACAAATTTCTTACAGATTGGCTTATTTTTGAGCGAGTTATCGCTATTTTTGTGATTTTTCCTTATTGGAAACCAATGTAAATACGCGAACCATCGGGCTTAAGGTAGTTCAATAAGTAAGGTAACAAGTATTTTAACCAAAAAGTTTGTTCACGAAATCAAAAGATACACAGATGAATCAAGGCATTTGGTGCACATTATTTTCCAACCTGTCCTCCATAAACATCAAAACATTTGTTTCACCTGTATAGAAATTTATGAAAACCGACGTTGAAGAAACTAAAATCCTGGTCTTTGAGGCGCTTAAGAACAGCGTCGTAGGATGCGGCATCAGTTTAGAAATGCCGTCGGGACAGGTGCTTCTTCAGTAGCCCGATGTGAAAGAAATCACTGGATACGAGATCCGGGCTGTCAGGAGGATGAACCCATACGTTCCATCGGTATCGTTGTAGCAAACCACATGTAAGTGAATGTTGTCATGCAACAAAATACCACTTGCAACACAAATGGATGATAAATTTTTGCTGGGGTGAAGTTCTTTCAGTAAAAAAAAAAATCATATTACACTTCGCATTTCAATAGCTGACTAACTACCCGTTACACATTCAATTGTTCTATATCAAGTTTCGAAGTATCGCGGCACACTAGCTCCATCTAGTGGCATTTGATTTCCCTGATCGTCTGTTGTACTTAGAGAAAAACAATTTCATTCACTCAGGGAATATGTGCACCCAAGAGAACTCTTGTTACGTTACTTTTTGAGCCACCTACGTATTATAAAAATTTTCTGGCATAAGTTTCTGGCATTTAGGTTAGATTTTAGATATAAATAATTTTCAAGGCAATATATATGGCAACAAAATTATAAATAGGTTATCGAAGTAGACACACGAGTTAGCGAAGTAGAAGCCATTTTTACAGAGTGATCAATTTAAAGGAGTACCTGTTGGTTTTTCTTGTTGTCCTTAAATCTGATGGGTGTGGCAATCACCCAAATTCAATTATTTTGACCTTGTTTAATTGTGGGAGACATTTTCCAACACTGTTGGACTGTTACAAATTTATTTGTGAGATAAAACAGAAATGGAGAGGCACAATGTTACTTAACCCTGTGATTATTTTTGAACATAATTTAATTATTTTTTTTTACATTATCGATACTTGCAACAAATTTTGAAAATGTTCTGACGCAGGTAGAGTATTTCAGAAAATTCCTGCAACAACGATGAATTAAAACAAATCATAATGGAAGAAATTTCTTCAATAACACCAACAATGTTGCGAAGTCGGTCAAAAAACTTGGTTTGACACGTTCATGTTTGCATTCAAAATGGTGGTGGACATTTTCAACATTCCTCGGATTTAAGAATAATAAGAACCAACGGTCACTCTTTTAATTTGATAGCTCTGTATAAATAAAACTTTTTATAATAACACACATAAAAATATATTCAGCCTTATTGAGCAGTCAGCACACAGTGCGGCAAAAAAAAAAAAAAACTATTTATCTCAACTTTTAACACCAGTATACTTTTGAGTGTTTTTTGTTTGTCCCTATTTATATAACGTTGCCTCCAAAAAGGAAAAATAAAGGTGGGAAAGTACAAACGTTTAATGAAAAGTACACAGAATCCTCAGTTCATAGAAACTTTAAGTAAGAATATTGATTAAAAAAGAAAATTTAATTTTTTAAACATAGATTATTAAAATGAAAAGTCAAAAACTTGTACTTTCTGACTCTAAATATTGCCACACAGGCTGCTAGAGATTCTGATAAAATATCTCAGTTCCTTCAACTCCTTCCTAGTATCAATAGAGCAATTATTGTTCTTTGATTCGCTGAGTGACCCAAAACATACCCGGTGATACCTGGTTGCAACTCTTGGGGGGTCGTCCTAAGGTTTCGTCCTGAGATGCGTGGTTCTTGCATTCCGATGTCTAAAAAAAAAAAAAAAAGCAGCAAACATTCAAATCAAACTAATTCGATTTGAGAAAGTCTTTTCTAACTCTAGTTCATTACATATCTCGCACATACTAATGTGCACCTGCTGCCTGTAGAGCGAAATTGCATGTTTATTAAGACGTCGCTTTGGAAAATTTGAGGTCTTACGATTACCGTATATAGACTTGATCCCATTCTTGAAATTACACCCCCCCCCAAAAAAAATAATGTGAAAAGCAAATAAATATGACAAATCTTTATAAACAAACGTAATTATAAAATAAGGTCTAATTACGTTTCAGACGACATAAATGTTCTCCATTCTTTGTTAATAGAATAAGCAGAAACCCAAGGAAAAGCAAATATAAAAAATGAAAGCAATAATGTTTTCTATATTTGCTTACCTGCTTTTCCGTAAGTCTGAGAATAGTTTGCTGCTCAAGAAAGAAGAATTTTTGTACATTCCACGATGTGCTCGAGTTTTATTTATTTTTTTAATAGCTGTATTATATGGGAAACTCTTAAATTTAACTGATCCGATGCTGTTCTCAAGAAAGTATTATAAGCCACAACACATCAAATAGCAGCAGTAAATAACAAATAAGAAGTAATAAAACTTTATCTTAATGTCATTCAAAAAACATATTAAATACATCAATGAAAATTTCAAACGATCATTGACTGAGGGAAAATTCTTAAGTTGAATGAAATCGTAACTTTTTCTATTTAATGAATAATAAACTAATTCAGACTCAGGTGGAACAGTTTGTGTAGGATAAACTTATTAATAGGTCAATGAATTTGGGTATTTTAAAGAGGAACGTAACTCTCTCTCCTTAAAATGAACATATTAGAAAAAAAAAGAAAAAAAAAAAAAAGAAAGGAAATGTAACATGACCCGGTGAAAATCAGCATGGCGTAAGTCAAGTAAACAGTGTTCTGAAATACAAAATCTTTTGCCAACACGTCAATAATAAATTTCCACCTGCTGACAACTTTTCCAGATACCTGTTGGCAATTTTTCATAGCACCTTGCCTATAACATTTTTTCGGTAAACAGGACCTTTAAATAATAGAACATTTTCACCACTTCCCTTTTCACAGGCCCGAGTAGTCCAGAATGATCGGAAAGTTTTAAACGTCTTTAGAAGTCTCTGAAGGATAACTTTTAGTTTTATGCATTTAAAATGAGTATTGAAATATTTTTCTTGTATGATAATGTAAAAATTTAAATTTTTAACTTCTAAAACTACATTTTAGAAAAGTTTGAGCAACATTTTTTTTCTTGTTAAATTTTAATGGTTTTCAGATTTATTTTAATCTATTAATAAATTAATCTTTCACGTCTGATTTGCAATCTTATTTTCATTTAATAAACTTTTTTCATAAACTTTTTAAAAATTAAATATTCAAGAACTTATATATAAGTTTATAGTATAACTAAAAAAAGGAAAAATAAGATATTTTCATTCCTTTCTCTCTCTGTATCTCTCTTTTCAAAATTTTACTATCTTTAATGCTTAAAAATATTGTAAATGTAATTCTTAAAAAGTTTTAGTTTAACACTATAGTGTTATAAAATGTAAAATAAAATTGATTTTTAGTTAATTCTTTTTAATTAACAGTAAAACACTGAGCTTTTCAAACTACCTTTAAAGATATTGAAATTTAGAGCTTTTACAATATACTCCTCGGCTTTCATTCAGTTTTAAAAAATTAAATGAAAAAATTGAAGTCAAAGTCTTCCTAATTTTGAAATAATTTAATTTTTAATTCAGATTCTTAAAAATATTTTGTTGTTATTACTCTGAAAGTTTTGGTTGCTTCTTTCTTAATGTAAAGGTAATTAAAATTTCAAAAATTTTAGAGTGCTCCATTCTTAGAAGATCTGGCATAGTGTGATAAAATAATTCTCTTTCATTTTAAACCCCCCCTTAACACAGTTTATTTCATGTTTCACTTTAAATAATAATATATCTAAAATATTTGGAATTATATTCTTCATTCCCCGACATTACAACAATCCTTATTAACATGTGATAGAAGAAAGTTAGTAGTGCCTATTTGTCTGTGTGGAAGAAGCAGATGTGATATTATACACCTCTACGTAGAATGACTTTGTTAAGGAGCTTTTGGTGGGAGCGTAACATGAAACAGCTAAATGAATGTTTTATTACATTCAGTTAAAGTACATTAACCGCATTTGAAAATATAAGAAGTTTGAAAAGTACGATTATATTATTAAATATACTTTTTTCTATGGATTGATATTTTGTCACTCAAAAGATATCATAATTTTGGCTTCTGGTGACTTTGTAATAAATATAACAGGAACGCGTCAAAGAATTCACGATTTCTGGTATTTCACGAACGAAATATCTGAAAAGATCTAATGAAAAACCTCTTCTTACTCTTCCATTTAAAATATTATCCAAGCATAGTTTATTTTTTTAAAACCTCACATCGTATGTTTTAAAAATACAAAAGAAAGAGAAGTAGGACAGTGAAAAAAAGAAATGTCCTGATACTTAAATAACATTCTGCATTTAAAAAATACTTCAACAAATGTTCAATAAAATACAAAAATAAAATTTTAATAGCCTTAAAATAAGTACAAAGGTATTAATCCCACATAACATTTAAACTGAATCGAAACACATAAAAATTCGCCGCTTCATATCAAAGGTATCTCCTTAAAAGAAATTAAAAACGATTCGCATTCAAAATGAAATTGTGGAACGGGGAAAACTGGAGATGTATTAAGTACATTTTTATTCTTTCATTCTCCTCTCCATGGTATTAGTTGAAACAAAAGTTATCCAAAATAAATCAAAACACTCAAACCTACTAAACAAAATGTCTTTTGATGGAAAATCAAAAAATGAATCATTGGAGTTAACGAATGAAAGGAAGTTCTGAAAGGAATAGAAAAATGCTCTAGATTTCCAGCAGGGAATTCCTTACAAAGAATATTTTTGAAATCAAAATTTAGTGCAAGACCCTGTGTAGTAGAAAATAAGATATTGCCAAAGGCATAGCTGTTGAGTTTTAGTGGGGTGGATCCTGTTTATTTCGAAGAAAGAGGAATGTTGGAATAAGATTATTTCCCCTTAAAAGATAGTTCCTCAAAAACGGGTGGGTATTGTGTGTGCATCTTAGCGACAAACAAGCCAGGCTGTTTTAATGGAGCGAAACTGTTGTATGCTTGCACAAATGATATGGATTGTAAAATACGCTGACAATAAATGCCAGTTATATATGCCAAAATGAAGAAACTTTCAGCCAGTCACTTAACCCTTTAACGCGCACCAAAGAAATTAAAAACGGAACACCAAACTCTGACGTTTTGACTGTTGCCAGTCACGAAGAATAGATATGATTTCCATAAAAATAGTTGCGGGTGACATAGCTCCACGAGAATCCTTTACTTTTTAGCATGTCATTTCCCGTAAAGAAATTGTCACGGTTATTTTTAACAGCACAGACATGCGCTGAAAAATGGAAGAATGCGAGAACAGCTGGATAGATTGCCCAATGCTGAAAAAAGGGCAGCCGTTGCCATCGCTCGACTTAACTACCAGCAAAAAAGGGGTCTCTAGATGTGTGGCACGCGATGAACGTTTCGATCGTCCGCCATCTTGCTGAAAGTTAAGTCGAGCGATAGCAACGGCTGCCCTTTTTTCAGCATTGGGAAAGGGTTGCGCCTCAAAGGGTTAATGGTTATCCAAAAAGTCTCTTTTATATCCCAAAACTTACGTTTGAAATATGATAATTTAGATAAATTCATTGTGAATAATTTTGAATGTACAGGATAATCTTTAAGAAAAATGGCTCCAACATGGCAGAGTGGATAAAGACACTGAGCATGGTAGATGGCTGAAATGTGAAGATCCCGGGTTCGGGGCTATCTGATGGCCGTCGGTCTGGAGTTTGTGGTGGTTTTCTCCAGATGTAATGTGAATATGCGTTAGCTCCCCTCGAAAAATCCTCCTCTCAATGCACCCCTCCCTACGCTGATAGCCCTCGAGGAGCTTTGCCTTCTTAATGCACAATACAATACAATTTTTTTTTAATTGCATCATAGAATTTTATTATTTTAAAATTACGTTGATTGGCTGAACTCAGTTCGTATTTTCTCTGAATTTGTCACCCAGGTTGTGCAGTGGCTAACGAACCATTCTATCACTCCGCTGGTCTGGGTTCGATTCCAGTCTTGGATTTTCAACTCATCCGTCCTGTCATGGGGGTAACGTTGACTCCTAGTGGATGCCTCAAGATAAAATAGCGAACCCTTCGAACCTTCGTCGTAACGAATGCCTATCAGAAGTGATCGACCTTAAGAAATATATATATATATATATGTATACTAGCTGACCCGGCAAACGTTGTTTTGCCATATAAATTATTCCTAGGATTATTTTAGTAGAAAGAAATGACTAACTTATTGTAAGTGTGTGAAGATGTGGTATATGAGTGCACAGCAAGCATGGAATGGAAGAGGCATGGAGCGCTGTGAACGATGCTGGAATGTAAAAATAACACAATACCAAACATTTATACTTTTAATTAATTGTAATTTATTCTTTATAAATATATCGCTAATTACAATAATTTTACTAAAAAATAATATCAATCCCTAAACGGAATAGAGTAAACAATATTTTTTGTTATCCCATCTTTAGCTAACGCAAACAAACTGCATGGTTTGCCCACTCGAAAGCATGCCACGTATAATTATCCGTGTGAAAATCATGGTGTGCTCAAATCTAAGCCACAAACAAACATAGTTTGGCCTCGAGACTTATTGATAGTCATTCCATGAAACATTTTGTCCAAAAAAATAAATAATAATAAAAAGATGAAAATCTGAAATATTTTCAGATTTTAAATACGCACTATTGTGCTATATATTAAAATCCTATCATAATTTATGCGCCGTCCCTATTTTTCTTCCATATTCCATTAAGTTGGAAAGTGTATCATTATTCATGACTGTGCTGTATTTTTCTTTCTTGTTTCGTAAAACCCATCTTTGGAATCGAAATTTATTTTAAAATCGCCTACTAAAACTATTTTACAATATTCGCCAAGTATATTACAACTACACTTCATCGTTCTATATATTGTTTCGAATGCGCATCATAATCCATGCGTGTACCATGTTTGTCTTTCTTGGGTTGATTCCTACTTTAACGCCTCGATTCTCGCCAAGGTGACGATCATTAAACAAATGCAGTTACCATGACAATTTTTTGCATTTATGTGGCAATCGTAATTTAGAATTAAAATGGCGATTTGGAACAACATGTAAGTACAGCATGCCGTTATATTTTTATTTATTTTGGATTGCCAATTTATGTAGGTTTAGTAATTAAGTGTCTTCAAATTCCTTAACGGGTGTGTTTATCGCTAATTTGTTTACTTTAGTTTTCATCTAGTTCTTTTGGAGCGTTGAAAGGGTACTTACGTATTATCCCAGCTGTCACTTCTGCCAAACTACTTTTTCGTCAAATTTGCTGGCAAACTGTTTCCAATCGTATTCCAAACCATCAACAATTTCATGTGCCCAGCATTTATCTCGGTGAAAAATTGCTTGTCTTGGCGGACTGCCGGGTTAATACGTAAGTACCGTTGAAACGTGCATAACTCCCAGAGAACCATGACTGCAAAGCTCGCCAAATTACGGGGACTTTTTAGGTTGGCGAGAGTGGGGCGTTAAAATAGGAATCAACTCTTTCTTGTACCATAAAACACATCTTTGGAATCGAAATCTACCTTAATATCGCCTACTCAAACTGTTTTACAATCTTCGCCAGGCATATTCTTCCTGTAGGCATATTCCAACTATACCGCAAAGACATTTTAAATGCTGTTTGGAATGGGCATCATAATCCATGAGTGTACCGTGTTTTCCTTTCTTGTTCCACAGAGAACTTCTTCGGAATAGAAATCTATATTAAAATCGCCTAATAAAACTCTTTTACAATATACGCTAGGCGTTTTCTAACTATACGCGAAATATATTTATAATAAATTGTCGCGTTTTGGCACCACATTTAGCGATCAATTATCAAAAATTGCAAACCTTGTGCGACTTTCAACATTTTATTAACTTCTCCCCCCCCCTCTCCACATTATCTGGCAAACACATTCGAAAAGAGATTCGACACGCTAATGCCTACACAGAAATCCTGATTGAAATGAATAGCACTCGGGGGCTAAACATTTTGGGGTGGACCGCCCTTATGACTTAGGGGTATGAGACATAGTTAAAAACCTATTCTATGACCTAACGAATATACATAGAAAATTTCATTAAAATTGGTCGAGTGGTTTCGGAGGAGTTAGGTGACTAACACTGGGACAGGAGAATTTTATATATTAGATATATATATATAAATATATGTATACACAAGGCGTCCCCTAAATGACTGACCCATTTTGAACGCAAATAATAAAAATACGGTTTGAGAAAAAAATTGCCCCTTTGATGCATTGTTTACAGCAAAGCAATAAATTTCGAAAACTACACAGAGTTCAATCAGTACAAAATTTCACCGCTAGGTGGCTCTGGAAACTAAATCCCTTTGAAGCAGTAATATGGCAGATTCTTGGAATGATTTCGTTCTGTGGGAACTCTTGAAAGAGGAGGTGACAGCAAATTTCACAAACTCTTGCGGACATAAAGTCTGCGATGTATGTCAGTCCAATTCGTTTGGCATGCGAATGCGTAAATTTTTGTTTTGAAACTACATCATATTATTGCTGCAAAGGGCTGCCATGTTGAAAGCATTATTATTTAGTTTGGCAGTTGCCAGCGCTACCTAGTGACGAAATTTTGAACTATTTGAACTCAATATATTTTTCGAAATGTATTGCTTTTTTAACAATAACTCAGGAAAAGTCGAATTTTTCTCTCAAACTATATTTTTATTATTTCCATTCAGAACAGGTAGGTCATTTAGTGAACAACTTGTATATATATATATATATATATATATTATATACTAGCTGAAGTACCCATAGTTGACATGTTAATACATAATATAAATTTTCAAAAAGCTTGAATCTTCGTCAGCATTGTAGGTATATAAAGAATGGGAATAGCAATAGTATCCTTAGTAGCACAACTAGTTCAAAAAATCTGATGTGTCCAACACATGACTTCCTTGCACGTCCATTAGATCAAAAATATTTTCGACGCACTTCCTCTAAATTTATTTGTTTGAAAGAGATAAAATATCAATAATAGTAAGGTTTAGGGATTTCTAGCCAAATATTTCGATATCGCCAAGCTGAGTTCAATTTGAAAGATATCCTTCTGACACTTTATTTGGCGATATTTCACCAAAAGCCGACAAACTTGAGATAGTCAGCGAGATTTTGGGGATAGCCAAAGTAGTCATTGACCACAGACTTTCAATGAATTGAATGCATCTATACACCTCAATGTATTCAAAGTCATTTGGCTCACCATGTAAATAAATTCTCAGTCGATTGCTGTCAAAAAAGATTTTGAAAACAGTTAGATATTACAATAGTTCTAAATACAAAGTTAGAAAGTCTACGGGTTAAAGTTTTAGAGTTATACAAAATAGGAAATAATTTTTGGCGCCAAATTTGGCGATATTTCGGCGAAACTGGTCAATGTCGACGACATTTGGCGAGATTTTAAGCATACACCAAACAATGACAGATTATCGCCAAATTTGGCGATATTTCGCCAAACTCGCCAAGAACGATGACAAATGGCGATACTTTGGGCATGGACCAAATGACTGACTATCGCCAAATTTGGCGATATTTCGCCAAAACTCGCCAAGGTCGAGGACAGACGGCGAGATTTTGGGCATGTACCAAACAATGACTGTCTACAGTTGTATTATAATGAAGATGTCCATAGACATTAAGGTACTGAAATTCTTTTCGGTGGTCCTGTAAATAAACTCTCCAGTAGATTGGAACCAAAAATCGAGATGCACAACTAGATGTTACAACATTCTTATATATGAAATTTCATAATAGTTTTTGAGATTTGAGAGTTAAATATGCACACACGTACACCAAAAGTCGCCAAGCTTGGCGACTTTTGGCATAGTTCTTGAGGGAGGCACGTGACCGTGGTCGGACCATTACCTAACTTATGTGGTAGGACGGTATTGTGCTTGAAATGGATGCATGCCCCTAAAATTGCTATTGACCGTAATGTATTGGAAATCTTTTGAGTGTTCCTGTAGCAGAACTATAAATGATAAAGACACTTTTTTTAATGGAGAAATTCATTTTCTAACTCTTTACAGCATATATCACTTCTGAGTCGTTTGAAATAGCCCAATACCTCTAAAAAACGCTTTGATGAATTTCGGCCCATAGAGCGTAATGTATTTCGAATCTTTTGGGCGGTCCTGTAGATAAACTATTCAGTCGAATGGAACCGAAAGGGGAGGTGCACAACTAGATGTTACAACAATCCTAAATATAAAGTTTCAACATTCAACGCCTAACAGTTTTTGAGATATGCGAGTTTAATGAATTTCGGCCCATTGAGTGTGATGTATTTCGAGTGTTTTGGGCAGTCCTGTAGATAAACTATCCAGTCGAATGGAACCAAAAGGGGAGGTGCACAACTAGATGTTACAACTATCCAAAATATGAAGTTTCGACATTCTACGCCTAATAGCTTTTGAGTTAGGCGAGTTTAATGAATTTCGGTCCATAGAGCGTAATGTATTTCGAATCTTTTGGGCGGTCCTGTATATAAACTATCCATTCGATTGCGACCAAAAGGGGAGGTGCACAACTAGATCATAGAACAATCCTAAATATCAAATCTCAACATTCTACGACCAGTAGTTTTTGAGATATGCAAGTTACATACATACGTACGTACGTACGTACGTACATACGTACGTACGTTCAGACGGCATGGAAAAACTGGCCACAGTAGACTCGCCACTGGTCAAAATGAGTTGCAGACGCGTTAATAGGATCATGCATGCTAGCCTACGATGAGATGCATCGAAAAAAATTTTTAAATTAAATTTAGAGGTAGTCAAAATCGGTTTTTATGTCGAAATTTGGCCCCCAAAATTTTTCGGGATCACATTACTTCCTTATACTACGTACAAGGAAGTAAAAACGTTCAAATTACGTTGGAAACACGTTTTTCGACGTTAAAAACGTGTTTTAAACGTCTTTTGGACTAATTGTGCTACTAGGGAAAGAAATAAAAATTATATATTCTGTGTATTATTAAAATATTACAGGTTTGGGAGTAACAAAGTGATTTGCCTGTTATAGAGAACTTCTTTCCAATTTTAAAAATTAAATTTTATTCTGGTTGAATGAGTTTTTCAAGTCAAGTGGTCATTCCTATGCAGTACTAAATTTCTTTGATTCGCTGCAGATATTTTAACATTATTTTTCGAAAACATTTTGCACAATTTTTCCAAAATCTAAAAAAGCAAATAAAAATTTTAAAAATTTATTTAAATTTTACCAAAAAATCATATTTTTGTTGTTTTAGCCGTAGCTTATTATGTTGCTCATCGTGTATTTAAAAATTCTACGCCTATAGTTAGAGTTGAGTCACCACCTATTATTTCACCAAACTTCATATTATTTGCTTTTGTCCCAATTACGTCATGCGCGAACATAAATGTACGCAGTCTGAAACAATTTTCGCAAAATCTCAAAATCTAATCAAGATTTTTTTTAATTGACTCCTATTGTTTAAATTGTGTGACCCCGTATCATACCACTCAGTTTCATTTCATTTGCTTCAGTCATTTTTACATGATACACGAACATAAATGTGTGCAGTTTCAAACGATTTTCGCAAAATCTCAAAATTTAATTATTTTTTTTTAATCGAAGCCAATAGTTTAAGTTGAGTGACCACCTATCATGTCACCAGATTTCATTTCATTCGCTTCAGTCGTTTTTACTTGATGCGCGAACAAAAAATTCGACGCCTATAGTTAGAGTTGAGTCACCACTTATTATGTCACCAAATTTCATATTATTTGCTTTTGTCCGAATTACGTCATGCGCGAACATAAATGTACGCAGTCTGAAACAATTTTCGCGAAATCTCAAGCTCTAATCAAGATTTTTTTTAATTGCCTCCTACAGTTTAAGTTGTGTTATAATCTATCATACCACTCAGTTTCATTTCATTCGCTTCAGTCATTTTTACATGATGCACAAACATAAATCTGTGCAGTTTGAAACGATTTTCGCAAAATCTCAAAATTTAATCAAAAAAATTTTTTTAATCGAAGCCAATAGTTTAAGTTAAGTGACCACCTATCATGTCACCAGATTTCATGTCATTCGATTCAGTCGTTTTTACGTGATGCGTGAACAAAAAAAAAGCGCCATGGACCGAGTGTCAGACAGACAGACTTTCTTTTTAGGGTCGCACTGGATTCCCAGGTGCTTGAAACGGATAGAGATCTCAAAATATTTGAATTCGAAGTAATGTGCAGAAAAAAGTCTAATTTTATTTATATAGATAGATAGATACATACATATAGATGTGTGTGTGTGTGTGTGTGTGTGTAAATTATTACACGCTGCTGTTTTAATTGAAAATTTTTGAAAGCTATTTTTCATAATGCTTGCACAAAAATATCTGAGACAAATTTTATTAACTTTTACAAGTATATATTTTTTAATGTTTCTACATTTTTAGGCATTTTAAAAAATTTAACATTTTTGGCCTGGCTGTTTTTACTTAATCTCTGAGCAATTTAAATGAAAGTTAATTTCGATTTTTAAAATTCTGGAATTTTTATCGTTAAGAATCGAAATATTTGATAAAGAAATAACAATTTTTCATCTTTCATTTCATGTTTTGAATACAGGTTTACATAGATTACTTTAACTATTTTATATAAGCCTAAATTAAGAGAACGTGAGATTGTGAACTAAGGATTCTCCTCATATTTCAATCAATCTTTTACTCTCAAGGAATGTTTCTACAATTTTTAATAAAGTACATTTTTTTAATAATCTTACAAAGATCATTAAGCTGCTGAATTCCATGAAGCAGTGAAATTGAATTTAAGCAAATAAAAATTCATTACCTAAAAGATGTATTTTAAAAGAAATGAATAACGAATCAAATTTAAAGTAAAACTGATAAATGAAATATCTGGAGGGGATAAATTAATACTTTTTTTATATACTCTTTTCTCAGTAGAATTAGTTGAAACAAGGTAAACCAAAATATCGACACACTGGACTCAACTGTAATTTTTTTTATGGAAAACCAGAGAATTAATCTTTAATTAATCAACGCCTAGGATAAGAAATTTTAAAAGGCATATAAAAAACCATAACTTTTAGGAAAAAATTATCAAAATTTTAATACTAGGTTTAAAATTATTGAGTTTTAATGTAAAGGTTCCAGTGAAAGGAAAATTAGTGATAACATTTTTATTAAACCTTTAGTGAAATGAAAGAGAGCATTGTATGAGGTCAAAAATGATTAAGATATTTTTGAAACAAAACAGTTTTAAGCAGAAATGATATGTGATCATCAAATACACACTGGATTCAAAGGCCTGCGAAAGAGTACATTTTATGTAAGTGTATAGTGAAACAAATCTAAAAGTCCATTTTATTTCCAAAAACTTTTATTTAGAACTAGCTGCTTAGTTATTCCCCGCACAGTTGGAAACGAATATTTTATTACCACATATAATTCGAATTAAATCCAGTGATGCGGACTGTCAAAATGTGAAAAATTGTTTGAATGGTGGATTGCAACATGATGGCACAAAAACTATGTCACTGTCACTCGCGATCAAAACAGAAAGAACTTTAAGAATGCAGACGAAACTCTTCACATTCAAAATCCCTTATTTGTACATCATAGAATACTGCTTTTTAGGTTTACATTAATATACGCCTCAAAAATAACATTACATGCTATGGACAACTCTTTTATTTTATCATGCAGTTCGTAAAGCGTGAATAATACATTAGAGCAGCAATGTTGCAAACGACCTTACTGAAATTTTACCTCACAAAACTGTTTTGGAGTACTGATGACAACTTAAATACAAAAAAACCTACATGAAAAATTCGGTGCACAGTGTAAGTTTTGATGCCAAAAATCCACCCTGTTTCCGTGATGATCATAGCGTCGTATCTTTCTTTTTCTTATTCTAAGCATCATACTTTAGCATGTTTGTTTCTTTTCAAACTTCATAACGTATAGCTAAATCAATGTGTTCAGCAGAAACAAAGTGGATAATTCCTATTTGAGGTGAATACGTCTTTAAATTTGCTTCCATAGTGGAAAGCACTTCAGAAAACTGATGATAACATAATTGGGAATACAGTTTGATGTTACAGCTACATATCTATCATCTACATCCAAAATTTAATTACATCACTCGATAGCTAAAGAATAAAGAATTCGTTAGGTTGAGTGAGGACTGTGACGCGTCGCTTGCGCGGAGGGGGAGCGCTGCCATTTTGATGTCGTTTCGCTGAGTCACATAATGGCCGTTTAATATAAATTTTGACTCGAAGAAGCTAGAACGTTCGTTTTCGTTTCAATACTCAGCTGTCGCGGAGATCTATCAATTGGTTGTATAAAAAAAGTGTGAAATAGTTATAGTGAATGTGTGTAGTGTTAAAATAAAAAATTTAAATAAATAATGCATTGCCGACCTATACTCGTTGAAAAGCCACATCAAAATATTGAGAACATCACATGGAAGAGTAAAGCGGTGCCGGGAACACAAAAGAAAGATTATACCTGAACACGAGCCAGATCTCATTACACCAATCATGATATTCGGAAACTTTAATGTTAATGTATCGCAGGACCGTCCGTTGCAAGACTTCATGCTCAGCGAGTTTAATTTGTCTTATATAGGAACTTCTGCAACAACACTGGGTAATGCATCTGTTGATTTAACGCTTACCAGAAATCTCGATGTATCCTATATGCCATTTGCTTCGTACTTTTCGTGTCACAGACCTAAAGTTTAGAACACAGTAATTATTTGCTTACTTGATTTCTTTCCTCAACCCGATGAAACTCAAAGAAAATATTACTCATTACGCAAACGGTATTCACGTAAAACACACGGTCATGTTCATGACACAGTCCCACCCCGTTTTGGCTTATCTTATGGGATATTTTGAATCCAACAAATATTTTGGTTAAGTTTTTCAAAGAATATAAGAAGCTGATTAATAGCCTTGCAATAATCACTATTCGTTCCAAAAACATTAAAATTAGCAAAATAAAAATCTGCTATCTCATATCAAAGAGGTTTCTTGAAGATAAATTAAAAACGAACTGCATTCAAAATTTTAAAAAAAATCGAGTACCTACAGGAGATACATTAACTGCGTTTTCTCCTTTCTCCCTCTCTACAAGAGTATTAAGCAAAACAAAAATTCCAAAATAAATCAAAATATCGAAGCCCTGAACTCAACATCGTGGTCTTTGGAAGGGAAATCAAAGAATGAATCATTGGAGATAACGTATAAAGTTCTGAAAGGAATAGAAAAATGCCTTAGCTTCCAGCTGGGAATTCCTTACAAAAGATTTTTGAAATCAAAACTTTAGTACAAGGCCTATGCAGTGTAAGATAAGATAACGCTTAAGGCAGAACTATTGAGTTTTAGTGTGGAGAATCCAGTTTATTTCCGTGAAAGAGAAATGGATGAGATTATTTTCCCTTAAAAGATAGCTTTTCAATGGCAGGTGAGCAGTCTACACGGAACTTATTGACGGACAAGCAATGTTGTTTAAAAGCAAAGCCGTTGTAGTCAGAAATAGCATAGATATCGAAATGCACTTGAATTAAATGGCCGTTAACTATGCAGAAAAGAAAAGTGGATGTCGTCTAAGTGCATTATAGACCCCAAAAACCATTTTAAAGCCTAAAAATTACTGATAGGCGTATGAATGCTTTTGTGCATGGCTAGTAATTTTAAATTTTCGGAGCTGTTAGTAAATTTTCTGATCGGATTCAAGCCATTTCATTTTTCGAATACGAATTTGATGTCTTATTTAAAAAAAAAAAAAAAAATTACTGTGCTGTTTGCTGATGTAAATACAGTGAAACCCCGATCTATCGTTCCCGCATCCATCGTTTTTCCGTATTGATCGTTTTATTTCTGTGGTCCCTGCACAACTTGTATTTGAATAACGTTAAAGGAACCCGCATGTATCGTTCGTCATAAATTGACTTTCCCGCGTCCATCGTTGTAAAATTTTTCTCCTGGCTAAAACGAAATTGAAGGTTAAGTGGATCCATATGGCATACAAACTGTATTGTTTCTTGGTATGAGTTCTTGGTCTGATGATGCTCAGATGAACAATGGTTGCGTGTTGGAGAGGTTGTGTATAGCGTGAAATTTAATAATTTTTTCCATTAATCAAGAAGTTGGGGCATGTGGTATCCTAAACATGAAAGGAAGGTGTGATAATGCAAAAAACGAAAATAATGGCAAAGCAGAGGATAGTATTCTTGCCCCTGAGGAAGAGATTACACTAGTATGAAGTTTGGAGCAATAATGGTATTTGAAACGGTATGAACTTTTATATACAAACATAAAATCACATAAAAGATCGAGAAAAGTATTGTAAATCGTGAAAATTTACTGTTTAAGTTAAAAAATGATGAAAAACCCAACATAAAATGCTGATTTTTGGAAAATAAGTATCGCTAATTTTCAACTTCGATTTATTTGATTTGTAACAAATTTGTATTTGTTATACAGTCATTGCGTACTTGCATAAACACTTCTTTCTTCGTACTTTGACTTGAACCCGCATTTGTCGTTTTCCCGCATTCATCGTTTTTTCCTATGCACCCCTTGAAAAACGATGAATCGGGGTTCTACTGTAATCTATTCAATTAATGCCGTGCCAATTAGATCTTACATCATTTTCTATATCATACTTCATATTCAAGACAGGTTTTACTGAAAAAAACCGCAATGTGCTAAAAAAATATCTATTTTTTTTTAATTACATTGAAATCTCTCTAAATCAATTTTCTGTTTTTTTCTTTAATTTAATCTCAATGGAACGTGGTATTTTAATTTCCGAATGTCGAATCTAATAAATTTAATCACTAATTTTCAATTATTAGGTGTTTCAAGTTATTGGTCGTTTGATTTATTCGGTTGCCGGAGCATGTTTCTGAGCTTATCTGATAGAAATATAGACATTGTTTTGCAGTGGATACCTGAGCATTTTGGACTCCATGGGGATGAGATCGCTGATTCATTGTCCAAAAAAGTACTTTAACTCAGCAAAAGTCTCCTTCTAATGTCTCTTTTGGAACAATAAAGTGTACAATCAAAAATGCAGTGACTTAGGTGTTCCAAAAGAGCTTCACTGACAAAACCGTAATAGCATGACTGTGATCTAAATTCTACCACGCAACACAGTCACGATAGAGTTCCAAACAGTCGCCATATCCGCACCCATGTCCGCCTGCGATGACTTCACAATAAGACCCAACAGTGTACTAAGAATGCAGTCCTCATTGGGGAAAAAATAGCTTTTCGACACTCGCGGTAAATGGCAGCACCAAACCTATTCTAGAGAATATTAGAAACCGCACGGGAGTCGAACACTCAATCTACTGGTACCTAGGAAAAAGCGCTAAGTTCCGCGCCGCGCCCACCTTACGTCGAATACTTTCAAAAGTCAACTGATTTCAAAACTTACTTTTGAAAATTGAAATTTTGCGTGTTTTGTGTTACGGCAAGCTTACACGAGGATCATCTTCCTTTAGCGGGGGAATTTTAAGGGGTTCTCATGAGTCTAACTAGATAAAACTGTCCGTAACTCCAGACCGTCAGACCGATGGCAGCGCGGTAGACCCGAACACGGAACCGTCACACAAATTGAAATTTTAATGGTGTACTTTATAAATGGCGGGAAAACAGTATAATTAAAAAATATGAATTAATTTTTTTAAATATTTTAGCATAAATTATTTTACAGTATATAGAGCGTTGTTTTATTTATTTATTCATTAAAAAACGCGAATGGTTTATTTTTTCTGTTGTTAAGAAATAAACTTATAAAATACGATGTATTTACAAGGTACGTTACATTACACATACCGTTCGTTTCCAACTGAAGTAAGTACAAACACCAATAGGCAGGGTTTCTTTTACTTTTCGAATATGTACCATGTAAGGAAAGTATTGTAATCATGAAAAAATTCATCTTCGAGATTTTGGAGTATTTATACGTTTTGAGGTCTTCTGAATTCATTTATGCTATTTTTACTAGATGTATGTATGTATGTGTGTGTGTTTGTGTTTATGTGAGTGAACGCGATAGCTCCTAAACGGGGCATTCCATTGATCTGAAATTGGGTCTATATGTTATAAACCACCGTCGCAAGACGGGTATTGATTTTGGTGTGTATAGGACTTATAGTTTTTCTACAGGGCTACGACAAAGATTTCTTTTACATTATTGTCTATGGAGGGAAATTCTTGAATGTGCGATGGCGTTTAAACGGTGCATTCGATTGAGCTTCAATTTGGTATATGCGTTTGAATTATTCATCGATTAAAATTTATTTAAATGCTTGGTAATGATCTTAATCGTAAGTGTTCGGAATGTCGAGAGGATTCAAGCCAGATTTTTTATTTTATTTTCCTGAAGGTGGCTGAGAACTCAAAAACTTTAATGCAAAATATCTAATAAAAATTTATAAACATTTTTTTCGGGGGGAGGGATTTGAGGAGACGGAATATTCTCTTTCATTTTTTTGCTGTACAGTAAGTATATAAAAGTGTTCGCATATGAAAATTAAATCGAATATTAATAAATAAATGACAGAAAATAAAAAAGAAATTCATAAATCGGGCTTAAAATATTTTCAGTTGGAAAAACTAGAAAAAAATAAAAATTTTCTTAGATAGCTTAACTTGAAACTTTGCAAGAGTAACTTTCAAGTGGTCCATGGGGTATATGAACGGGGACTTTCAAATTTATCCACGAATATGTTATTTTCTTCATGTCTTGGTTTACTCATTCTGGAGTGGCTGCAGCTTCATCAGCCACGCCTTGTTTACGCCTCTGAAAGACATTGTAGTTACAACTCTCAACTCTAATATTTTTCTGAATAATAACTTTTTATAAATAGTATTGTTTTGTTTTAAACGAAATAATTTCCGTTTAAAATTATTTGTTCAGCTGAATTCGATTATTTTACAACCGCGAGGATTTATTGAATAACTCGTTATATCAATTTCGTATTTACTCGTATTTACTTTTGAGAAATGGAGTTACTGAAAAAAAAAAATTTAAAAATAAATTTGTTTACAAAGTCACAACAAATGGCCCCTGTGGCGTCATTTTGAAGTCGCAACAACGAGAAGTCACAAAGTAGTCACGTGGTGAATTCACAGTGGAGTCCCTTAGTGACAGGTAATAAGGTTAATCACTGCGACGTCACTGTGGTGGAGTGAAAAGAGCAGTAAAATATAATTTTGATACTGTTTCCATAAAAATACCACACAAGTGGACAATAAATTACAAGAGGCGCCAGGCAATGGACAGTCTGGACACTATAGCACAATGAACTGTCAACGTTAAAATATTTATGGCCGAAAATGATATGCAAATTTGGCGGGGTATATTACCCCGATGTCCCACCTACATGTCCGGGATTCGACGAGGGGATGCATTAATTCCCCGATGCGAACAAATCAGAAACTCCAGCCAATGATGTAAGAGGGAAAAAAGAAAAAGAAACAGCCCCGTGGGAGAAAAAAAGACGACAGGACGAGTGTGCTCCAGAAGAAGAGAGGAGAGTTTGGAGAAGGTGTGTGACAAGAGAGGACGAAAGGGCTTAAAAATCAGTGTGTGCTTCGAATCAGCGTGATGAAGTTGTGTTCAAAAAAAAAAAGGAATCAGTGTTGCTTGGTGATGGCCTAAAAGAAAGAAAGCGGTCCCAATAGTGCACGCGTCGATCGTGCCCTGCGTAAAGATGGCTACCTCCTCATAATGGTGAATATCCAAACTATTTATTTCCTAATGGTGTGTCAAACCTTTTGTGGATACCCCTTTTCCTCCAAAACCACATCTCCCCAGACACTTTATGATTTTAAAATTATTTCAATATCGTCTTTTAATTAATATTGTTGGAATGACTAAGAATAAATGGAATTTATTTGCAGTTCATATAGTCTTTAGTTTGTTTTTTAGTGTTTAGGTGTATGTCAATCATTTTCCTTTTTTCAGCGTAATCCTAGGAGTACTTGCCAGGCAGGTTATGCGCGGCACAGTCCCACTGTACGATCATCTTTGGTCTTAGTTTTCATCAAATTTTAATCATAACAAAATTAATTCCACCACATAATGGTGCCGTACAAAAAAGGCAATTTTATGTACTCCTAGTAACTAAAATGATATTTAAATTAATAATAATAATAATAAATATATATATAGTAGATTTTTCAAAAATAAAACAAAGTCTGGGAGAGAAATTAAGCATCGTAATAACGAGGATACTATCTTGTTTCTCAGTTTCAAAAAAAAACATGCATTGATATTGTTTGAATATTTTATTTGTGTTTTGTAAGTGTAAATATACTGCTGCAAAAAAAATATGCGAAAGAACTTTGATTTTATAGGTGACAAAGAAGGTATTTTTGTTAAAACAATTAATTTCTCTAATAGAAAGAATGTTGTGAATAAGACAGTTTATAGTCATACCAACGTATTGACATATAGAAAAAAATAAAATAAATAAAATTAAGTAAATAAATAAAATAAATAAATAAATATTTTGTTGATGGAATACTATGCAACAATCAGTAGAACTGAACAATTGAATTAGTAGTTGCTTAATATGTATGTATTCATGTACAATATTTTTCATTTATGTGTATGTTGAAAGTGTCAAAGTGCATTTTGTATATGTATAAGGTAACGGAACATATAGTGTTAAAATAGGTAAAATAGTATCTGTAAATATTTAAAGTAAAAAAAAAAAAAATGGTTCGTCCCAGAGTTAGACAGGATTCACCAGAATCTCCTAGGAATGGAAATACCCAAAGTTCGGCACAAAGCCAGCATAACAAAACGCCAGACACGGGACTAATCCCTCTATTGCCCCGATATTCGGCCGATAGTCTCGAGAACCCAAAGCAATTTTTCAGCGAATTTGAAAACGTAGATGCTCTCACCGATTGGTCAAATGAGCAGAAAGGCATAATTTTAAAGACATGCCTCAAAGATAAGGCAAAAGCATTTATACTAGGTCTAAAAGAGACGAAAGACGGAAACAATTAAGAATACCTGAAAAAAGCGATTCTCCAAAGATTTAGGAAAATAAAATCAGCTTCGGAAGTTCACGCGGAATTTAATGCAATTAGGCAAACCCCGAAAACATCCATTATACAACTAAGGGACATAATTTCTGAAAAGACTGAAGCATTTTTAGGGATCGATAAGCCGTCAGAGGAAACAGATAGGATAAAGAACCACATCATGCTCGCGAAATTCACGGAAGCAGTACGTCCGGAAATTAGGAGAGAAATTTTAAAAGACAACATAAAACACTTTGACGAGGCGGTTGAGTTGGCAATCAGGCTGGAGAGAATTTTTAATGAAGAAGAGGACATAAACAATATTGAAGTACAGAAATCAGACGTTACTGGTCTATTGAAGGACTTAGAAATCGCGCAATTAAAAGATAAAATAAAAGAGTTTGAGAGTAAAATTCAGGCACTCGAGACTTCTCAAGTGAATGAAAAATCCAATCCATTGAAATCATGCTCATTTTGTAAAAAACAAAATCACGCAGACACAGACTGCTGGTTCAACCCCCGAAATAGAAGGCAACCAGTTAATCAACTTAATAGTAGTTATAAACAAGTTGCAGTTATCTGCCAAATATGCGGAAAGTCGAACCACTCCGCTCAGACATGCTGGGAAAGAATTCCCGCGGACGGTCGACAGCAACCAAATTTCCGCAGAACGAACAACAATGGAAACAGGGACTATAAGAATTTAAACTCATACAGGGGTCCCAGAGGCAACAGATAAATAATAATCAGAGGTTGGGATCCCATAGAGCAAAATTCGAGGTTACCAAGGTAAATATCGACCATAAAAACAAAAATAAAAATCAAATGATAGGAGCACAAAATAGTACGAAAAAAATAAATGATAATAAACAAAAACAACAAGAGAACCACAGGTATATAATGTCGGTGAGTGACAACGAGCAAAATATAATTAAATTACCACTAGTAACGCTTAACATTGGGGATGAAGAATATGCTGCACTCATTGATTCAGGAGCAGGAATTAGTTTAATAAATAACGAAATATTTGAAGGAATAAAAAATAAAATAAAGATAAACTTTATTTCCAGACAGGTAACAATAAAATCTGTGACACAACAAACTGTACCTTTTCTAAAGGCCGTGAAGCTTTCATTTAAAATAGGGCATAAGAAATTCAATAACACCTTTTTCGTGGCAAACTTCGCAATGAACCCACAATACCCAATCATATAGTCGACCCAATCATAGGTTACGACTTCATGCTTAATAATAAAGTAATTTTAAATACGAAACAAAATAGCATAACAATAAATAATGAAGAAATTCCAATTAATAAATCAGAGACCAAAAATACGGAGCTAAGTGAAGAAAATGATAAGACGGAGGAGATTAATAATTTCATTCGAATAGCACGGAAAGTACTGATTCCGCCCGCGGACACAAAAGTAGTGAATTTAAAAACAGATCGACCTATTGAAAAGCAACAAAATGAAAGCAACATTCAAGTCATACCCAAATTCCAAAAGGAACAGATATGCGTCATCCAACAAAAAACAGATAAGTCGTTACAAATGATTTTCGAAAATAACACCAACACCACGAAACATTTACAAAAAAACATGAAAGTCGCGAAAATCATAGAACCGCAGAACGTTCGGCAGATAAGGGAGTCATCACAAGATACAGAAGTAGGAATGAATTATTGTTCACAAACAACTAATGATAGGGACAATATCCTAAACTTGAGGAAAGAGGAATTCGAAGAGGCGACTTTTGATTTAGATCATTTACCGGAAGACCAACAGCGTATATTTCAAAAAATGCTACAAGAAAACTATCAGGTATTCTCTACCTCTTATAAAACATTAGGAGTTACAGACGCTGTGAAACCGCAAATTAAATTAGCCCACAATTACCCTATCCAATGTAGACCGTATCCAATACCGCAAAACATGAAAACGCTCGCAGACCGCGAAATAGACGAGCTATTAGAAGTGGGTATACTCGAACCATCCGACGGAGGTTACGCGTTCCCAATAATCTTTGTTAAAAAGCAAACAAGTGAGGAAAATAAACCCCTAAATACCGAATGGCGACAGATTTTCGATTATTAAATAATATCACTGAACCTTATAAAACGTATATCCCACATATTGAAGATATCTTACAAGAAGTTGCCGGATTCAAATGGTACACGACTATGGATCTTAAATCTGCGTTTTTTCAAATAGCGTTACCGGAGGCAGAGCGAGAGAAATGTGCAATAATTACCCACCGAGGAAATTTTAGACACACGAGACTACCCTTTGGCTTGCGAAACAGCGCCAGTTATTTCACCCAACTCATGAACAGGTGCTGGGAGGTATGAGAGAAACGAAGATGAATTTCTACCTAGACGATATAATTATACCAGCTAATTCCCTCGAAGAATTACGGGAAAAAATGACTTTAATATTCCAAAAGCTCAAACAGTTTAATTTAACATTGGACCCGTCAAAAATCAAAATAGCCCGAAAAAGTATCACGTGTTTAGGATTCCAAGTGGACGACGTAGGGATTTCCCCAGACCAAAAAAACATCGTAAAAATCACAAAATTTAAAACCCCTAAGTCAGTTAAGGAGATTCAATCATTTTTAGGGATGACAAATTACTTCAGAACGATTATTCCACAATATTCCCAAATTATTGCACCGATTGTGCAGCTCACAAGAAAGACCAAAAAATTTGAATGGTCGGAAGAGTGTCAGGCGAGTTTCGCGAACATACAACAGATCATTTTAGAAAAACCAAGAATTACCAAAATTGATTTTGCAAAACCATTCCTGTTAGCAACCGATGCATCCAACACGGCCATTAATGGTATTTTAATGCAGGATCGGCCAGAAGGCAGAACACCAGTCAAGTTTTTTAGCAGAATTTTAAAAAATGCGGAAAAACGATACTCATCTCTTAAACTGGAACTAATGGCAATTTATGAAGCGGTGAGACATTTTCGCAATTATTTATGGAACCATGAGTTTATATTAATTAGTGACGCGAAATCATTGAAATACCATTTAGATCTCACGCAGCAATCCGATATCACCGCAAGGTGGCTATTATTTTTAAGTGAATTTACGTTTAAATTTCAACATATAAAGGGTGAGGAAAACCCCGCGGATTATTTGTCCCGATACATTTTACATGAAGAACAGGTAAATAACATAACGGCACAAATCTTCGAAGGGAAGAAGGATTTAACGACCGAAAAAATAAGACAAGAACAACAAAAGGATGAATTATTGAACA
The DNA here is from genome assembly GCA_038373885.1 of Cheiracanthium punctorium. Taxonomy (NCBI): domain Eukaryota; kingdom Metazoa; phylum Arthropoda; class Arachnida; order Araneae; family Cheiracanthiidae; genus Cheiracanthium; species Cheiracanthium punctorium. The sequence continues at coordinate 136,450 of JAWZYV010012436.1, forward strand.
AAATAATACCACACGTCCGCGAAAAAACCCCTAAAAGTCCTAAGTTCAAAAATTACTATCTCGATACACACGGAATTCTTCGTTATAGGGAAAAAGCCACGCGAGAGAGGGCAGGAATAGATTTGATCGTGATCCCGCAGTCTTTAAAACAGTCCGTGATCAAAATTGCACACGCAACACATTTCGGCAGACAAAAAACGATAGACTTTATCAAAAAATACTACACTTGGGGCAACTTATTTGACGACGTAAAGACGTTCATCGATAACTGTCACAGATGTGCGCAATTCAAAAACAGGCACATTTCCGCTACGGCGAGACAAAAAATGGACCGAGCAACAATGCCAGGAAAATTCCTCCATATAGATATTGTTGGGAAGCTGCCTCGCAGTGTCAGAGGTAATTGTTTTTTTTTTCGTAATTGATAGTTACTCAAGGTATATAGAATTATTTCCATGTAGAAAAATCACTGCAGATCAAATAGTTAAATGTTTACAAAGTTATTTTTCTCGTTTTGGGCTTCCAGATACGATTATATCGGATAACGGACCTCAATTTAGATCAAAGGAATTATAAAGTTTTTTAAAATCTCTCAATATAGAGTCGTTTCTCGTCGATCTACAACCCACAATCGAATGGGACGGTAGAACGCGCACAAGGCACGCTTCAGCAGTGTATTCGATGCATAGCAGAGAACACTTTTGAATGGGAAGATGCAAGTGTATGGGCGCAGCTCTATTATAATAACGCCTCTAAACACAGGGCGACGAATTTTCCGCCGGCGTTACTATTTCTGGGTCGTGACATTAAAATACCCCTGGACATTACAACTGACGTACAGGGACAAAATATTTTCGAATCAGAATGGTCCCAGGAGGAACTACAAATATTTGTGGACAAACTAATTAAGCAGAATTTAAATAACAGACAACAGGCCTGCATATTTCAAGAAAAGGCGGCTAAACCGCAGAACCTAGAAAAACCAACTAAACAAACTCCGATCCTTATAGGAGATTTGGTATACATGAGAAATATGCACAAGAAGTGTAAATTTGACCCCATTTTTACCGGCCCTTATAGGGTAATGAAACTATTTCGTAATAATAATTTGTTACTTAAAGAGGTAAATAATCCTCATGTAGAAGAGAAAAAAGTGCATAAAAACCTCATTTTTCGGGTAAAACCCCAGACACAAGAAACAGACTCTGACGAGTCAAAAACCCCCACCCATGGTTATTGGTTACGCAACCGCGCCCGGAAGGGGCGAGAAACAGCACAAACATAAAAAAAATTCTCAAAAAAAAAAGGGTTCTTACCAGCAGCCGAGTTGTGCGTCCAAACAGAGTATTGATTTTCATGATTGTTGATTTTCAATTGCGTAAGTAGCTGATTAACTGCTTGGGATTTCTGTGAAAGGAAAACCGAAAACAAGAATTACAAAACTGATAGGAAAAAGGAAAAACGCGACCTGGAAGGCAATTGAATTCAGCTAATCATAACAGTAATAATAAGAAGAATCATAATAATAATGACATGTTATATAATCAAAAGGGATATCCCGTGTAACCTTGTGCACTGCAGAAAAGCTAAGCTGGAAATGAAGGAAATATTAACAACACAAAAAAAAAAAAAAAAAAAAAAAAAAAAGACGGACAAAATATAATGTTAATAATAATAGCAAGCAATAAGACAACAGGCACACACATACATATGTAAACAAAAAAAAAAAGGAAAACAAAAGTTAGCAATGCATCAGCCGGTGTTGTCGTTTGGCTTTTTGGTGTTGGTAAACAAACCGGCAGGGAGTCATTCCCATGGGGGCGAGTCGTTCGTTCGGATTTGCGGCATGACGTCAAGCATAGGATGCAAGAGAAGGGCAACATGAAAACACAAAAATATGCATATAAATAAATACCGGACATACAGCTATAGGAGAGACAAATACATAGTACAGTAATTTTACTAATCAAATTTTAATTAATACAAGTTATAATAAAATTATTGAGTTGCGTCACCAGAGTACTGGGACAAAAAGCTGCAGATTTCCCCTTGGATTTTGGTACTTATCGGGCAATTGCAGGCAATAGCCACGATGAGTAAGACGCGCTCTAGAATAATTGTAGAGACTCTATTCATTTATGTAAGTAAACATAAGGATTTCACATAATAATAACCTATCAGACCGCATGGACTTGACATGCAGAAAGTCTCTTTCTAATTATAATGCGTAAGAATAGTAACGTTAATTTTGTTTCTCTTTACAAAATTATACAGTTAACAGGGCGGCATAAGCTTTCATTAACAAAATAATTAAATAACAATCACTTACCTCTACGCGACGTTGACATCCTAAAAGAACACAGGCGAAAAATGTGCCGAGTCACTCCCTGCGCCGCAGATAAACCGGTTGCAGCACGAGTTGAGTCGTCAAGCTACAGATTCCCCCTTTTCCAAACGCACGGATGTATTGTACGCAGTAAAAAACCGGAAATTTCGACCATGAGTCCCGATTGTCAAGCGACAAACAGTTTCGCAGCCGGAAGGATCTGCTTAAAAGGAATAAAAGAGGAGAGAGAGTAGTTAGAAAACGCACGGGTTTAGCAATGAAACTCTTTTACAGGAAGAGACGCGGGAATTTAGGAATGAATCGAATGAATAAAAAAGAACGCATCGATGATTAGGGCTAGATATTTTTGAACAGTTGTACGTGAGGTTTACCGTATAAATAAAAGGGTGTGCAATATAGGAATGAATCCCCTGGCTGAGCAAAATATAAAATAATAATAATAATAATAATAATAAATTTTTAAAAAAAGGAAGGAAGGAAAACGAGTATTTTTTATGATATGCAGATAAATATATATGTGTAACAAGTGATAGACACACATGATATTGTATGTTATTCTTAATATATATATATCCATCTCTAATAATATAAATATGGTACATGTTGGTACAGAATGTGTGATTAAACATAATAATATGTATACAATCCCATTGGTGTACAATATATTATTTTGAAGAAATTGAGAAACAAGATACAAAGGTAACTCATTAATGTTATTAATGCAAAGTGGTTCGGAAACATTATCGATACTACCAGATTTAAAAAAATCTGACAAAGCAAAGCCGCATAGGGAAACGAAAATGTTCACGTGAAACCACAAAATGCTTGAGACACAACGGGAGAACAAATGTATCACAACTGAGACTTTCGCCGTGTGTAGCTACGCGTGATGGACTATTGTGTATGGACTAAACTCCAACTACTAAACGGTAGAACGTAGCACATAATTAGCTACATATGATGGACTATATCGCATGGTCTATACAGGACAAGTGCCGAATTTTAAAACGTAGCACATGTGTAGCAACGTGTAATGAACTAGTGACTGTGGACATTGAATATTTTTTTTCTTGTTTTTTTTTATGTACACGGGGGAGAGATGTGGTGGAGTGAAAAGAGCAGTAAAATATAATTTTGATACTGTTTCCATAAAAATACCACACAAGTGGACAATAAATTACAAGAGGCGCCAGGCAATGGACAGTCTGGACACTATAGCACAATGAACTGTCAACGTTAAAATATTTATGGCCGAAAATGATATGCAAATTTGGTGGGGTATATTACCCCGATGTCCCACCTACATGTCCGGGATTCGACGAGGGGATGCATTAATTCCCCGATGCGAACAAATCAGAAACTCCAGCCAATGATGTAAGAGGGAAAAAAAAAAAGAAACAGCCCCGTGGGAGAAAAAAAGACGACAGGACGAGTGTGCTCCAGAAGAAGAGAGGAGAGTTTGGAGAAGGTGTGTGACAAGGGAGGACGAAAGGGCTTAAAAATCAGTGTGTGCTTCGAATCAGCATGATGAAGTTGTGTTAAAAAAAAAAAAGGAATCAGTGTTGCTTGGTGATGGCCTAAAAGAAAGAAAGCGGTCCCAATAGTGCACGCGTCGATCGTGCCCTGCGTAAAGATGGCTACCTCATCATAATATGAAAAAAATGGTGAAATAAAATGGTGGTATATCAAATGGTGAATATCCAAACTATTTATTTCCTAATGGTGTGTCAAACCTTTTGTGGATACCCCTTTTCCTCCAAAACCACATCTCCCCAGACACTTTATGATTTTAAAATTATTTCAATATCGTCTTTTAATTAATATTGTTGGAATGACTAAGAATAAATGGAATTTATTTGCAGTTCATATAGTCTTTAGTTTGTTTTTTAGTGTTTAGGTGTATGTCAATCATTTTCCTTTTTTCAGCGTAATCCTAGGAGTACTTGCCAGGCAGGTTATGCGCGGCACAGTCCCACTGTACGATCATCTTTGGCCTTAGTTTTCATCAAATTTTAATCGTAACAAAATTAATTCCACCACAGTCACCAAGTAACTGGTCATAGATAAAGCTCCAGAGTGACCACAGAGTAAAGACAGAGGCGTAGCCAAGGGTGGGGTTAGGGGGGTCATAACCCCCCCCCATGAGAAATTTTTTGCCATACAAAATGTATATTCTTCACTACATTATCACACACACGTATACATATATATGAGTTGTAGTAGTCGTAACCCCCCCCATAAAAAATTTCTGGCTACGCCCCTGAGTAGAGACGTATCACTTACAAGTCACTGATAAGTTCGTGACAGGTCTGTGACAACTGTGGCGCACAGCCAACCTTTAGTGAACCTTTATGCTATTAGAGAACATCTCAAAAGCCTTGGAAAGACAAAAATCAGTTGTCTCTAAATGGTTGCAGTGTTCAGGCTCGCCAGTGACCATGGCTGTCTTCTGAAGCACTTATACACCTCAGCATAACTCCTAGTATCTCAGCAGACTGTAATCTTTGACATGTTGTGGATGGTGGCCATCTGATCCATTGTCATGCACTAAAAGTTCTCTTGTGGATTGTTATTGGGAAACCAGAGGCCTTTTAGTTTGATAGACTTTTTGCTAAGCTAATTGCAGGGCTGGGGAGTAGCGCGCTACTTGTAGCGAAACTACAGTAGCCGCTACTTTTTTTTGTAGTTTGTAGTGTAGCGCGCTACTTTTTTTAAAAAGTAGTGTAGCGTGTAGCGCGCTACAAAACAACAGTAGTTTGTAGCGAATTTTGGAAGCTACTTTTGCCATGTCATCATTTCCGGCGATTGATCCCGTGGTGCAATTTCTCTCTCTTCTGACTCCAAGCATAACTAGTGCGTTTCAGTACGCTATAATGGGAACCCAATGTATTTTTCAGAATCTTGAAGACGCACTGCGGAGAAAAGTGCCCCCACTGAGCGGTGGGCGTGCTTTTGTGGTTTCACGTGTTGTCCTTTGGCGGTGGTCATTAAAAGTCAATAAATTCTTCGACCCTGCACTGTATCCCCCCTTGTACAATGCCTTGACCATTAAAAAAAAAACCCCGCTGCGTCCGGAAAAAGACGCAACTGGAAATCGGCCTTGATGCTTGAAAAACACCCAATCACTCCCCCGCCCCCCCCCCTCCCAGGGGACACACGCACACGAGGGGGGGGAGGGGGTTTGCTTTGCCTGAAGCGGAAGCCTGACATTGTGCATCTTTTTTCTTTTTATCGTTCTCAGTATTATTTTTAGAATCACCAATCTGCCATAAAGAGGAAAAAAAAGGAAGGTAAGAGAGGTCCAAAGTTGAACAGAGGTTATTTTGATGGGGCCTCGAGAGTCTCATTATCACATGGGCGTGTGGGCCCGTGAGCCCCTGAAAAATAAAGGCCTCGCAAATCTCTCCATTTATTGTATATTAAATTTATATATGCTGCAATAATAATTTTTATTAAGCTAAATTTCCTTTATCTATATCATAATTGTGTAACAATAAAAAGGCTTCGAGACTTATTTTCTGTTCTTCTTTCTAACACAATGATAATGGTTTCTAAGACTAGATCAATAAAATAGAAATTAAAGGCGTTATTGAAAATTTATATCCATTAGTTAGCATTTTTTTAAATATTATGATGAAGAAGAGAAAATGGTATATGAGCGCTAAATGGTATATGAAAGCTACCTAGTTGCATTTTTAAAAAATAGGAGGGGGCGCAAAATCTTCAGTTGTCAGGTGGAAACTAGATTTAGTCATTTGCTGTGGGACAGAGAAACTGTTCTCTCAGCTTGTTTCCATCCCAGATTCAAACTATTCTGGATTGAGGAGGAGAGGAAGACCGAAGCCAAAAAAAATGGATGGAGGAATACCTCCAGAATATGTTTCCGACAACTTCAGATATCAGTATCGAGGATCAGCCCATGGGTGATGACTTTTCTGGTTTTTTTAATTTCTCTTTCGCATGCACTCGAAATAGTTACGAGGAAGAACTCACAAGGTTCTTGTCAGAGCCAATTAAACCCCTATCTTCGCTTTCGTACACGTATATGAAAGAAGCCTTCAAAAAAACTAACACTGGCGTGCCGTCCAGTGCATCTGTACAAAGATTGTTTTCGATTGCATCGGACGCATTTTCTCTTCGACGATCATGTTTGGCGGATAACAATTTTGAGATCCAGCTCTTGTTAAAATTTAATAAACATGTTTTTGAATAAATTTATGTGGTTTTTATTTTATACTAGAGGCATGGCAGTCTTCCATGAATATGTTGAAATTCTTTCTTTCGTTAAAATTTTAAAGTGTCTATTATATTTAAATTATTAGGTTTTTTGTGTAATAATTTTCAGAATTTAATACGAAAATATGAGAATTTCTATTAATAATTAATAGTTTGTAAAATCCTTAGAGACTTATCTCTCTCTTAGCCTTAAAATAACAATATAATTCTATAAAATTCTTTTATACCTAACACAAAGAAAAAGTTGTGTTGATGATAATAACTTTTAAAATTTCTTTAACATATATAGAGGATTTTTTTAATGCAATGTTTTAAATAGATATATCATGAATTTAATTAGTAATTGTTTTCATTATTTTATAATATGCATATCATATGTAATGTTTTCAATTAAAACAATTATACAACATTACATGGTTCACACGGGTCATTCGTCATAAATCACTAATTTGGTAAGTCATGAAAAAAGGCTTTTATACTCATTAATTTTGATTTGTGCTCAAGAAACTAGAATGTTTGTACAACATGAAAGGGGTCTCAAAACGGGCCTTTTTTTCCCGTTCAGACATCCATTTTATTATTATATTTTTAAAAACTTTTTTAGTTCTCATGATTTTTCTCATGCTTTCAGAGCTCACTTTCCCAATTTATTTTTATCATAGAGGTATTAAAACTTAATTAGTTTCAGCAATACTTCAATAATTAGCAGTAGTTGCCAGTAGCGTATATATAGGCTTCCATTTCGGGGGGAGGGGCCGATTCGGTATTTTAAACTTTATTGTTCTAAAGTTAAAAGAAATGTTTCAAAATAGCTCCTTTTTAATAATTGCTTTACATTTTCGGAGGGGGCCCGCCTCCCCCTGCTCAAATACTCGCCTGGTAGTTGTTTATTAGAGCAATAGTTTTTTCTAATTAAAGGCGTGCGTCCACCAAATCTGCGGCGCTCAACGCTACAAGGAAACCACCTTTTAATAAACGCGTTCTTTGGACGCGAGAGACACCCGCTGAGGTCATTAATCACGCTGGACGCGAGTAGAAAACCAAGGCTTTCGATATCGATAGTTTTCTCTAATTAGTATATAAATATCCTTAAATATGAATGTAATGCAAATTGAATCTGTTAGCAAAATTTGTCTCTTAAAAGTAGCGAAAAAGTAGCGAAGTAGCGACTACATTTCAAAAGTAGTGTAGCTAACTACATTTGTCAAAAAGTAGTTGTAGTTGTAGTTAACTACATTTTTCGAAAAGTAGCGGTAGTTGTAGCGCGCTACAAAAAAAAAGTAGTTTTTCCCACCACTGGCTAATTGTTTTCATTCTTCCTTCTTTTTTTTTTCTTGTACTATTTTTCACGCTTTTTAATAAATTGTTCAGTGTTTGTCTTTCTAGTTCAAAATCTGTATGCGAATTTTAACCGAATTGTAACGAATTTTAAACGAACTTCATATAGTCCGATCGTTTTGAAACTTCGCATACACGTGTAACTCCAATGACACTGAGTACTGCTGTTTTTTATTTTTCGATTTTTTTTAAGTTAATAAATATTTTATTCTAAAAATCGAAGTTTTAGTAATCTTTCGAAAGAATGATCAATTATTGCGTTCAATTTCTTTACATCGTGACCATTCAAGCAACTATACATTGAACCCATACTAAAATTTCATCGAAATGGGAATGTCTTATTCTAAATTCTTTAAAAGAAGAACGGTCAAAAAAGTTAAAATATTCCATTTTCGGCAAATATTTTACTCAAAAGTGGTAGAATCAAGCGGAAGATTTGCTCAAAATCATTTTCCCCTCTAGTGAACCTACACCTCCAATTAAACCACGACCCTGTCACCACAACTCTCTTACTCAGTAGAACGGATGAGTTCAGGAGAAAAACAGTTATACAGGGTTTCTCAGAAACACTGATCTAGACTTTTATTCCTTAAATATTGATCATAGACATGCACAACAAATTTAAAGATACGTAAAAAGAATTTAAAAAGGGGTACGGAATTTTATGCTTTCGATTAAAGCTTTCAGCAAGTTGAATCTAAATAAATACAAAACTTGCATTTTTTATATGGTTCCGTACAAAAATTTACAATTAGTAAAATGTGCTCCATGCATTAATAGCGTTCAAAATTTCAGCCTTTTATCCAAAAAACGCTCAAAGATATGAAATTAAATATATGTTGACTTACACCACTTTTCAGTGCTTTGTTTGAATTGAGATTTTTTTCTTGAGGTTTCTGACTGCAATCTCGAAGATGGTCTTATACCCCTGATTATCCGTTTGACATTTATTACTTCCATATAGAATTTATTAATAACATAGTACACAACAGAAGTATAAACACAGAAGAAAGGAAATGACAATCATGGGCTAACGGGATTCGAACCCAAGACCTCACCGCTCGCAGGCGGCGATGAGTGCGCAAACCCACACAGCCATGAGATCACCTTTTCAGCGGTTCTTGAAGAGGCAAAAATGACATCGGGAGATCGCGTTTAAAGCCTCTGTGTACAAATTACGGAAGAAAACACTGAATGCATAAATGCATGTCACTTTTACACCGACAGAGTTGTATGGTGTGTAAAGCCGTCAACCCCGTAAAGCACCGTATTCCGGTTTCGGGTTCAACTCTCGGCGGCCGGGGTTCGATCCCCGACTGGGTGTGTTTGTCATGTCCATCCCTTCAAAAGGGGGCAACATTGGTCCACCTACTAGGCGCCACGTAATAAAGAGACCAGCAATTTCTGCCTGTTATGGCGAAAGCATTCAAGGCAGAGGCCGGCCATTAGATAAAACATATATATATATATATCACTTTTGCTATCATTAGTATTGTATAACCCCTTACCTACTTTGTTTAAACATATCTCTGGGCCTATTTATGATGAAAAGCTGAAATTTTGTTCCATCACCTAATTAATGTATGTGACACAAATTACTAACTGGGATACTTATCGTACGTCCGATTTTTTTTTAATTTTGCCCCTTATTATGTGCCCTGCCTCCCCTTAAAGTTTGCCGGAACACTTTTGGAAACACCCTGTATAAAGACATAATTATATTTCACTACATCTTGTTTTTTGTTTTGTTTTTTGTCACATGATAAAACTTTTGTGTTCATATTACGTTTACTATTTAGTTGATCGATGCGGCCAAATAATTACTGCACACAAGCTACCAAATAATGAACGCACACAGTAGCGGATACAAGGGAGGGACTAGGGGGAGTCACCCCTCCCCCCAAAGGAGATTGCTAAAGGGTTACATTCTGCTTTATTTTACACTTTCGATAGATTTTTTTTTATAACTTAGCCCTTCCAAAAAAAATTACATTGGTTTAGACTAAAATTTTGCATTGTGTTCATAGTCAAATATCTAGAACTAGTCCTGTCAGGAAAAATTTACAAACGATACATATCGGTGCTGTAATGCACGAGTATTTCTTAAAAAAAGACTACTTAAAAAGTTCCACAACAAGTTTAGCCGAATTCAATATAATAGTACTGCAAGCGTTTCCATTTACAATGCTAAATCTTTCAAAATAAACATACATATATTAAATCGTCGAAAATCCAAAGCAAACTTTTATACTTCGTTTATATTCCAAACTTCATTATTTTTGACATGTGACATAATCTTACATCAGTTTAATAAAAATATAGGTTTTTCTTTTCCATAAAATGTATCAAAACTGTCACTGCATTAACGAATAATTTAAGCCTTCAAAATTCAACGAAGCACGCGTTTTCAAAAAAATACCTCTTTAATTTGTTTGACAGTAACTGTCATTTTAAAAATTGAGATAGTGTATTCCTTTTCTTAGTCTAAAATTACGTTTATATTCAAAAAGTGAAGCTTATTCCTCATTATCTCTAAAACTGAGCTAGCTGCGGCTAAAGCAAATGTAAGATTTAAAAATGCCTGCCCTGCCATCTGTTGTGGAGAAACAAAAGCATCATTTTGAACATCAAGCTATGATTGAAAATGTTTGCTCTATTTATGAAATTTTTCGCAATTAAAAAAAAAAAAATCGATTGTGGAAAATGGAATTTTCTTGTCGTCTTCGTGTGTTTGCCATTGAGAATGTGAAAATTTACGAACATAAAATATAAAAATTAGTGTTTTGACTTTTTTTAAATGTTTTGTAAATCTCTGGTAAAGTTTATTTCAATAGAGATTTAATACATTTGTCAACGTTTTGGAAATACTTTTAACCTTTTATAGACAACGTTCCTAATTGGGAATATGCAATTACAAAATTATTGAAAATTAAATTTCCTCAATATTGACTTGAAAAAATTAGCAGATATAGTTAAAAGATCACTTGATTTTTTTAAACAGAATTTGCATGTCTATCATTAGTGAGAAACTGGATAAAAAATCAGGAATATAGCCATTTTCATAAATTTTTATGGAGCTATCATGATCCACCCCACTCCCCTTTCAAACTTAATTCATATCTTTACTTAAATTTAAAAATAAATCTTTCATTTATTCTTAAAATTTCACTTATTATTTAAACTACCCATAAAAGTATAGTCAAAGTATAGCCAGAAATGACCCATGTTCCCTATTGGGAAGACAGTGGAAACTGGGGTACAATTTTTTCCCCATTTAAATTACTATTATTCTTTAACTAATGCATTAAAAGCAAACTATGCAAAAGAGAAATTTAAAATATGCCTGTATCTGAATGCGGTCTGTACAAGGTTAAGTACCATGTTGAGAACAAGCTCCTTTTACTTTTAGATATGCAATTGTATGAACTAGAAACTTCAAAATCTTTCTGATACACTTAATATTTTTAAAAGTCCAACAGCAACTGGGTGAAGGGAACTTATGGACAGGGTTTAATTTGGGCCGGAGCTCAGCTCCGGTACTTCTTTTTTTTGGGGGGTGAATTTTTACATATTAGGCAAAACCAACCGGAGCTCATGAATATTGGGCTCCGGAGCCCACCATTACATATTAATTTGTCATTTTTACGCTTTTCACACACACATCGATTTTAACAGGCACACCACACAGGATTCGTTTCGCCTCAAACCAATTCTAGCATCCTGAAAACGATTTCAGTCAGCTTAGCAGAAGCCGATCTATCTGTGGCGTATCTTGGTGCACAACCCGTAGCTTCCTTTTAACCAAAACGAAAACTGCTGCTTCTGACGTCACAACGCTTCAACTGGCTTCAACTAATAGGATTTTATTCAGATTTTTCCAGTCGTTTAGAATCGCGAAAGTTCGAAAGATCTTTAGTTTTTGTAACCCTGAATACGCAAAGTGATTAAGATGGGTTTGCCAGGCGCTTTTGAGTTTGTAAGCGTCAATAAATAATGAAGGATATAAACACTCAAAATGTTGATTACGGATAATTACTAATTTATAGTTAATCAACTAAAATTTTTATTTTTATTATTTTAATTGTTTAAATATTGATTTAATAAATTTGTACACATATGGACAAACTAAAACGTAACTGTATACTAACGCAATTCCCAAATATAAACAAAAAATACTAATTGTAATTAGCTTAATTTTAATTAATTTTAGCAGTTTTGAGGGTCTTATGCAGGGATCTTAAATATTATGATATTTTCAAAAATGTCAAAAATATCTGATATATTGATATACTGTAAAATCACTTATTTTCGCGAGCCGTGATTTTCGCGAAAATGAAGATGTCGGTAATTTCACGAGCTGAAAATTTCACGAATTTTATATGAATAGAATCGAAATTTGAACCGAAAATGTTTCGCGAGGCTTTAATTTTCGAAACTACGACAGGTTCGCGGAAGTCGCAAAAATAAGTGATTTTACAGTATATAAAATATTTTCAGTACTAAGTTACTATTGATATATTTCGGACATGATATTAAAGTTATACAACAAATATATTCCATTTTATGTTTGTACGTAATATGTACTTTATTGTAATTTTTTAACAACAATTTTTACCGGACACAAAAGAATTCCAATACATTATACTCTACAATTGATCATTCTTTACAGCATTTTTTAGACATATTAATCTAATTCAAACAAAACCAAATTTATAAATGTTATTTAGGATCACAAAGTGATGATTTTGACTGAAAATGGTATCTGCAGTGATTATGGCTTTTTTAGAGGAGCAACCAAAAGAATTTCAATACATTACTGTCTATGGCAGTGTAGAAATAATCATACTTTTCAAGTACAATACAAGATGTATATACAATTATAACTATACACTCTTCTGTTGGAAGAAGGAAATGATATTCTTTTACACGATCTCGCAAATTTAAATTAATAGCGATATACAGCTTTTTTTTTAGATTATCTCTAAAATCTCACCCAACTGCAAAGGTCCTGAATTTTTTTCTACCCCCTTGGTGGTCGATCTACTGCTCTTGAGTTTTGGGCTATTTTGTCAAGATGTAACATGAAAATCTTCAGAAAACCCTTAAAAAGATCCTGCGCCTAGGGAATCCCCCCCCCTCCCCTTACGCAGATAGCTGTCGTGTCGCATTGCCTTGTGTGTCATGTCGCGTTGGCGGACAATCACTTTCACCCGGAGCTCACTTAAACCTAAAATTGAACCTGTGCTTAATCTGTTCACCCTCACTATTTGAAAAGAAGCAATGGCGAAGACTCTCCATCTTTGACTATCAAGTGAACCCACAAAGAAGTACCTTGAAGTAAGAAGTAAAGTATACGACATTCTCTTTCGCTGCATGTTGTTTTGTTGTTGTTGTTACTAATACCCTCTCGTAAACCGCGAAGCGGTACTCCACGTAGCACCTGCATCGGTACCCGCATAGGTATCGTTTGAACGTAAGGACACTGGAGCCACAGACAGATTTTACGTGTGCCAGCTCCCATTAGCGTGAATGGTTCCAAAGCAGTCCAGCCCTGAGTTTGTTTGTTTGTTTGTTTGTGGGATTACGAACGATTAACTCCGAAGGGTGGGGTGCCCTCCGCGGGGTCTTTCTAAGGGGTCCTAACCCGTATTTACGCTAAGTTTCGGAGAAAACCACGGAAAACTCCGAGCGGTTAGGTCGACGGGACCCGAACCCGGGACCTTCACACTTCGCCCGTCTACCAGTCCTAGTGGTGATATAACCACTGTGCCATGGTGAGGCGTCCAGCCCTGAGAGTTGTCACCCTCCCAAGCGTTGACCAAAGTCGCCGCCGCTTCACTTTCCGTATTCTTATGGGAACGGAGCTTAGCTACTGCGGGACCCTTCGCTGCCTTTAAGAGTCTATTTAATCCTCCATAAGACAGCGGAAATGATCCCTGCTTCTTAAGATAATCGTTTCGTACGTGGGTAGGTACGAACATTTTTTTTTTCCCGCTAATATTTAGTTTTAATGTCAATTTTGGGCGCACGGATTACGAAAGCATTGAGTTTTTGCAGAAAAAGGAATTTTTTTTATTAGTTCTTTTCCTCGGTAAATATATCATGGAAATATCTACAGGTAGCCATCTAGATCAGTGGTGCGCAAACTATTTTCATCTGCGACCCCTTAATTTGGGTAAAATTTTGTCGCGACCCCCTATTTTCAATAAAATTTTGTTGCGACTCCTGGATAGACAGTAGACATTTTGTTTAATTGAAAACGAAGCTACATTGAAATTCTTTCTGGGAGTTGATCTTACAGGGTGTTTTTAAGAGTGTCGTGACGTCATCGATTGAAATAGCGCGTTTTTAAAATAGCGTACCAAACTTATAAAGTACCATAAAAATGTTATAAAAGTTGTAACATCATAAAAATCAGTTAATGAATCACCACATAATTTTATAAAACAATGCTTTATTTATGCATATAGATATAAATGTTTTAAAAAATACTTTAAAAACTTTAAATCGTAAAAAGTCAATGTGAAATATGTGCTTGCAAAGAGCTCATGATTGCTTCTATGTTCGGATCTGTATTGAAAATCGCAAGTCATCCTCTGGATCCAATCGATATCGATGTTTTGTTTTAATTGAAAATAATTTTGCAGATCATTATGCATGATAACGTGGTTTTGAAGCCCCGTGATAGCAATCGCGAATATCGCGCTCGTAAAATAATAATTGTCAGATTCTTCTCTTGTATTATTTGAGTTCTTTGAAGTGAATAATTGTAGATTTTTCATAAATTTGGATCTCTTTGAATTTGGTGAGCCCCAAAAATTTTCTCGCGACCCCCCGTTTGCGCACCACTTATCTAGATAATGCATCTAAACGGCTAACACTTGTCGGTGGTGGTCCATAAAAGGCACTGTTTCCTAGCTTTTTTAAATGTTTCATATTCTTTTTTAGATTTACTATTTTATTCTTCCTCCACCACAAAAAAAAATTATCTGATGTTCGATCAGATCACTCTTCGTTATATCCCTAATTACAACCTGGGTTTATTCTTTTATTTTATTGTATTCTTTGTGTTTTATGGAGTTGTTACTCTTATTTTATTTCTAGGAAGTGAGGGAAGGTGCATCGAATCTGCTTCCCCTGCTCTCAAAATCACGAGCAGCCACTCGATCTTAAAAAGTTACTGGCCTCTTTTTCCCTCACACTTAAGTTATTGTTAAAACAGATAACAAAACACTGCTCTTTTATTTTTCTGCAGAAATTTCAGTGAATTCTATTTCTTATTACCTTAATTTCATGATTTGCCAAATAATCCGCATAGCGCCAATATAAATGTGAATTTTGAAAGTATGATAGTGATAGTAGTGATAATGAAAGTGTGATAGTGAATTTTGAAACCATTCATTCACATTTTACATTTACTATGAGAATATTTAATTAACATTACTTCATAAGACTAACCTACTGTTGGATTTTTTAACTGTGTTTTATTAGAAGTAATATTAAAGTAGCTCCTATTATTTAGTTCATAAATCCTTAAAAATATTCCCATCAATTTCTTATCACAAATAAAAATTTTCATCTAAAAATAACCCCAGTAAATCCGTATTATTAAATTTGCAGCGTCATCTGGAAAATCTTTTCGAATTATTAATGTTAAGAAAGGCATACATGTGTATCATTTCAAAAAAAAAAGTAACGTATATATAGATCCTTATCTCGGAGTTATATTCGGTATTTTTAATCTTACTGTTACTAGAATTAATATAAATGTTTTAAAATAATTACTTTTAGATAATTATATTACATTTTCGGAGGGGACCCCCTCCTGTTAATAACGCCACTGATTTTTCACAAAGGGTGAGACAGAAAATATTTGCAGCAAATCCACACGAGAGGCTGGGCCTATCTTCCCAGAGATCGGCAGTGGTAAACCTAAAGTTTATTGCTTTTCTCCCCCTCATCCCCCGTTGGTTAGAGAGGGGGAGTACAGTTTCACTTAGAGGACGCTCCCTCATACTCTCTCCTCCGTTGGAAATAAAAATAATTACTGCTTGCTCTGCAATGTTCTTTGAAAGCAGTTACAGAAGCAGAGTTGGGCAAAATACATAAAAAAAAATGTATTTTCGATGCAAAATACAAATTACATTTATTCAAACACAAAAAAATTACAAAATACAAAATGCTTTCTAAATTGAAAAAATACAAAATACATTTATTTTCTTAATACATACAAAATACGAAATACGTCTAAAACTTCAATTAAGTAAAATTTTCTACAGAAACTTCTAGTTTATTTTATTTCAGTGTATTTTAAGATGAACAAACAAATGTAATAGTAACTTTTTTTTTTTTTTTTACATATACATGAGTTTTTCCTGGAATAAATTGCATCTTAAAAGGCATGAAAGCAAAAATGTGTGACAAGTATTTATTGAACGTTATTTTTCAGTGATAATGAATGGAATTGAAATATAAAATTAAATATATTTCTAAACGAAGATGAGTTGAATTATATTTCTACTTTAAGATACATTTATAGCCTTACCATCGCACAGTAGTTATGTCACTGAAAATGGTAGACTGCCGAAGAGTGAAGGTCCCGGGATCGGGTCCCATCGAGCAGCTGTCGATCTAACAGTCTGGTTTTTTGGTAGGTTTTTTCCAGATGTAACGTGAATACTCTTTAGAACCCCTTAGAAAGTTCTCCTACCTAGGCACCTTCCCATCCTTGGCAGATTGCCCTAGTATAGCGTTGCCATAATCACGCAAACACAAGATACATTCCTATATTACTACAAATGATTATATTACTACAAGATTGTGATGGAGGAGTGGAACAATATCAGCCTTGATGTTTTAAGAAAAGGACTTTCATCTTTGAAATCAAGATGTAATATGATGGTTCAAAGAAAGGACTATCAGACTGAACACATTAGAAAATAAAATTCTTATATTTATATCTATATATAACTTTGCAAAATCGTTACAAAAATGTGTGA
The DNA here is from genome assembly GCA_038373885.1 of Cheiracanthium punctorium. Classification (NCBI taxonomy): domain Eukaryota; kingdom Metazoa; phylum Arthropoda; class Arachnida; order Araneae; family Cheiracanthiidae; genus Cheiracanthium; species Cheiracanthium punctorium. The sequence continues at coordinate 153,370 of JAWZYV010012436.1, forward strand.
ACACCCTCTGTAGGGTACTTGCGGGAAACCCCGAAAAAAAATTTGTTGTGGAATATTACTTAAATGAAATTAATTTATGTTTCACAAATCACCCGTGCATGAAGATTTTCTTAACATTAAACTTTTAAACACCTCTGTCACATTGCTCAAGTGTTCTTTAGGGGAATTGCAAAAAATATTTAACATGAATTTAAGAAAATGCTTTTAAAAAGAATTTAACAGGTTTTTTTTTTTTTTAATTTTAGTTTTACAATGTTCTATGTACAGTAAATGGGTCAAATATTTCAGGCTCTATAAAAACTCAAGAGAACACATTAAATTACGATATATGTTTCCGAAAAAAAAAAATCTAATTTTCTCTTTTCTCTAACCAAAAGTTTAAATTTTAGAATGTCTAAAACTTTAGAGGATTTTGTCGAACTACTTATTAGTTATTAGCATCAGATATTATTAAATTTATACATTTATGCATAACTTGCAACTATCTTTATAAAATAGGAAAATAAATGTCAATTTATGAAACTAAACTCTTCGAATAATTTGTTGGATTCAATTAAAATATTCAGGTAATTTACTTTGATTTTCAGGTAGAAATTAAACCTTCATAATCATGCGAAAGATTATTTTAGTACGTGTTTTGATACTATCTGTGCAGTTTCTAGGACAACTATAAAATGGAAGCGCCATGTCACGTGCTCCGAATACCCAGCCTAAAATAAGATCCTGCGTCCACAACTAAAACGAATAAGTAAATTTTGAGGTAAATATATGTAAATAGTTAACGCAATTTTCTTCCTTCAAATTTCCCTTCTTTTCTTTTTTTTCCTTCCTTCCTGAGACAGTGAGCGCACGCATTTTAAATTAAAATTAGCGAATTTTAAAATCGTGAAAAAAAAAAAGAATAAAATATTATTATTTTTTTTTTCAAAATAAGCGATAGTAAGTGCGATGCTTCTAGCGTTTTAAAATATTTTTCTAAAGACAAGTTTTAATTATTGCTGCTGATAAAGGAACTCTTATTATACCCTTGCTAGACATCTCCGAATGACACTAGCTGGAGTAATTTATGGGTTGCTATCTTCCCGCTTTTGTCATCCCCACTTTAGAACGGGGGCCATCCTCGTGATATTTTCCGTGAGTCTAGATCTGCAGGGTCACGCATTGATCGTTCTTGAAAAGGGGGTGAAATTGTTGGCGATCTCTTGGCGTGCCGATGTGTGGGAAGTAACCGAGGCTGGGCATAGCGGATTAAATTGCTCTCTGGCGATTTGGCGTGCAGTCAGACTCCTTTGGCAAGAGTCGTTTCTCCCGCTGTTATACACTGCACGCTAGGGGTTGCCGCCCGCACCGCAAGTTGATCCGCGAAAAACAGTAGAGCTTCCACATTCTTTTTCTGTTGCAGTATATTTACATACACTGCTATGGAATAGAAGTAAGGTGTTAGAGGGGGAGGGGGTGGGTTTTTAAAAAGTACATATTTATTTATGCAATAACAATAATGGAAAATTGGGAAATTCAACGTTTGAGCATGAAATTTTATCTCGCAGTTATTTACAGTTTTCTTGTTATCTTTTTATTTTTTCTTAATGTTTTACTTCTTTCTTGCCTTTGCCATTGGAAAAAAAAAAAAAAAAAAAAAAAAAAAAAAAAAAGACAAAATGTCATTGACAATACAAGAAATTTCCAGATTTCACCGTTCATTTTTTTTTTTTTTTTCCTGTCTTTATACATAGACAATGTTTTGACTGAATTACAGTAAGTTGTATTTAAAACAAATAAGAAATCTTTTGCGGTTTAAAACAACAGTAAAAAAATTATCTAGAATTTTCTTTCTCATTTAATTTTAAGTTTTTAGCTATTTACCTTATTAATTTTTCACTGAAACAAAATGGTCCAAAGAAAGTCTTAAAAAATCGTTCTTGAATACGAATTAGTTTTTTCTTTCATTGAATTAGTAGTTTGTGCTTGATTAAAAGAATTTAGCATTTTATAAATATAGATTATATGTAAATGAACTTTACACAAAGTTTAACATTTACTTTCTTACCGTTACAAAGACGAGCGGTTATTATTCTTTGTTGTTACACACATTATTGCTAGCCCATATTAATCTTTCAGTATCCTACAAGAATCAGTAATGCAATTTTCGTCCTCGCTTCAATCTGCATCCATGGGAACATATAGGTTCAAACCCGAAGAGTTTATCTGCATCTATAATCCATATCTATTAATTGCTAAAACCCCGGACTAAACATTTAATAAAGAAGGGTTTTCTCTAATCGTATGTAAATTCATACAAAAGCCAAATGATGATTGCTTTTTAACTGTTCACTGTTTCTTTTTTATTTCCGTAACATATTACCTTCAAATCTAAAATTTTTTATTCATATTTAAATGCATGCATTTAAATATGAATAAAAATTTTAGATTTGTAATTTTAGACTGCAATTTTAAATGCATTAAAATATATATTTAGAACAATTAATCAACAAATAAAATAAAAAAATATTAGAAAAAGAACATGGAATTTCTAACTCTACTGTTTTTCGCGGATCAACTTGCGGTGCGGTCGGCAACCCCTAGCGTGCAGTGTATAACAGCGGGAGAAACGACTCTTGCCAACGGAGTCTGACTGCACGCCAAATCGCCAGAGAGCAATTTAATCCGCTATGCCCAGCCTCTCGTCAAATCCACTTTACAGAACGAGATTTACAAATCAATGACATAAGCGCCACCTGGAGGCGACGGAAAGTAACAAAAGTGAGGCAGTCTGCTTTAAAAGGGCAAAAGAAGCAAAATATAAACTTTTGTTAAGATCTTCCCTCGTTTTCCGGGAAAAAGCAAAGGATTTTTCGATCGCCACTCATTACTTCATTCTAAAAATTTTACGCTCTCACTTGTAGGGTATACATTGATTATTTTTACGGCCTCTCGGGAAAGGAAAAATGCGTTCAAATACAATATTTATAAACTCCAGTATTCTTCTCGAATCTCCTGTGGGAGAGGCGAAATTCTTTTCCAAAGATATGCCTTAAAAATACCTTATAGAAAATGCCTTTGTAATTCTTTTTATTCTTCTTCTTTTTAACTTTCACATTTTGAGCCAGAATACCAGAAGAATGCCAGGGATTAAATAAAATAAAATATTTATTTCTGTTTTTTACTTTTCCTGAAATTCTTTCCTCAGAATTAAAAGTATTCAAAAGAAAGGTAAAATTATATATATATATTTCTCACTTTTCTTACTTTCCGACTGAAAATAGGAATCGAATTCTGGGTTTAATTACTAGACGTATAGCTTTTTAAAGAGCAATTTTTATTTATTTTTTTAACCTTTCTTCTTCGCTATCAATATTTTCTCCACTGCTAACAATTAAGTTGAATTTCCCGGCATTCTTCGACGGTTGTTGCTCTGAAGGTTTTCCACCTTTTAATTATTTGTTTTCCATCGAGTAATTAAACGGGCCTTACCTTTCAATTCTGTTCTCTGACATTTTACACGAAAGTATTTTTCTTTTCGCTAGTAAAATAATTAATGTTTTTCTCTCGGACGTTTAGTTTAATTTCGTTAAAATGGAGATACCCGGATTTCGTTTGGCGAGAATCTAAACATTTCTGCGGAAAAAAAAAAATAATCAATAAAAGTCAAAATTAAGTATAAAGTTCCAATCTGGGAGAAAATTCATCAAATTTTCTGAAGCATGAGGGTATTTATGATTCATAAAAATGAATATAATTAATACAGAGCAACTGTCTCAGAGCTGTAAACGGACAACTAGTGAACCTTAGTTTTTTTACTCATGCTGTTATAGTTTCTCATTCTCACTCAAACAGATTCTTGGAACAATTTTCATAATTGGCGCCATTTTGGCGCAGAAAAGGGAAGGTATCAATACATTTAATGTTCGGCTGTAGTGTTTATTACTCTTACACAGTTTATTTATTTTTATTCGTCCAGCAAGGGGCCAGTCGACTAAATTAGGCTCCCATAACCACACCAATTGTGAAGCATCGGCGATCTTCGTCAGTGCTTAAATGAGTCACAACCTCTCTCGACTATACGACTGTGGGATTATATACTTTAAAGGGAGCAGATGCACGTAAAATCTGTCGTGGCTCCAGTCTCCTCCGTGTTCAGAATGTTTATCCAGGTGCTGGGTCTCTCGTTTGGAATTGGTTCAAAATTAGAAAACTATTCATGGGGACAGCTGTAGCCTACCTGCTATATGCTCCGATAATAAAATGGCCAACATATCCTCCCCTCGTAACAGTCAAACCTATAGTCGACAGCTGAACAGACCATGGGAAAGAATAAAAAATTTTATTTATTCATTTTAATTAGTTTTTATTTCATTGAATTTTATCTATGTTTATGCAGTTGACTGCATGAGTAGTAATACAAGGGGTGATCAAATGAAAAGGTACGAAACGTCGTAACAACCTAACCGTTAACATATTTGCCCATGCAGCTATGAGAGCACGTAGCGAGACATCTAGGAATGCGATAGGAGCATTTTGTGTGGATAGGACAGTGCCGGATTAACAATATAGCAGATTTAGCAAATGCTACGGGCCCCGCGCTTTTGGGGGCCCCGCGCCTTTACCTTGAAAGTTTTCGTCTTTCCCCCTCAAGATCTAGCTTTTTTGACACTTTCCAACAAGGTAGAAAAGTTAAGATTTCGGTTTGTCTGTCTGTCCGTCCTTGACTCGCGTCAATAGGCATTGATTTCTACGAAATTTATATATGTTATTCTTATCTGCAGTACCATGTACCCTATTGTAAAGGATCTATGTAGCATTTATAGATTTTTTTCTACAGGAGCACTCAAAATAGTCCCAATACATTGCACTCTATGGGAAGTTATTCTTTAAAGCGTATCACCCTACTAACTACAAGGGGTGATCAAATGAAAAGGTACGAAACGACACTTTGGGTACAAATGTAGACTTTATTCAAAATATACACCACAGGCCTGAGCACAACGATCCCACTGACGAACAAGCCGCAGGATTCCTTGTTCCCAAAATTCCTGTGGCCGTGACGAGATCCAGTCCGTCACAGCGTCCTTGAGTACGTCGTCCGAGTTGAAGCGCTTCCCTTTCAGGTGGTTTCTTCAGTGGAACCAACGCATGGAAATCGCAGGGCGACATGTCCGGACTGTAGGGCGGATGGTCCAACGTCTCCCACTTGAACGTGGCCAGTTCCTTGGCGAAAACGGACATTCCATTTTCTCATTGACTTGTGGGACACACAGCCTTCCCAGTATACGATCAGCCTCCTGCGATGAATAGTGGCCGGTTTAACACCTTCCGCTGTCAGAAATCGGATAACGCCTCGCTGCCCCTAAATCGCCGAATTTTGCAATGTGAACACCATCCTGTCCTCACATGCACTGCCGCGTCAATTGACGTAGGAGGGTGCTTTTTACAAGAGCTTCTGCTCTCTCCTGCGGGCCCCCGCATGTTCCTATCCACACAAAAGGCACGAATCGCATTATTAGATGTCTCGCTACGTGCTCTCATAGCTGCATGGACAAATATGATAACGGTTAGGTTGTTGCGACGTTTCGTACCTTTTCATTGGATCACCCCTTGTAGTTGCGCTGAACCCTGACTTCAAGATAAAACTTTTTCCTCTATGACTGCAAAAAGATTACAAAGTCAAGGACAAAAAGCCTAACAGCTTCTACATCGTTTGTACGATCCGCTTGAAATTTTTCACAACCTTGTAAAAAAATATAGAAAACAATCTGTCAATTTTAAAAATCTGAAAATCCCCCCGTTCCCTCATTTTCTAGCGATTTTTCGCTATTTTCAGCACCATTTCGTTTCCGAGAGTCAAAAAAAGTGAATCATTTGCGTGACAAAATGACCTATTTTAGATGAAAATGGCGTCATACAATTGGGGGGGGGGGGGAATTCCAATACCTTTAAAATAATTTCTCCCGATTACACAGTTTATTATTATTTTTTTCCCCACAAATAAATCGTCTGCTGGATATTCGAATGTTTATGTATAACAAAACGAAAGCTTTCAACTGCGAAAATATTCCGCGCGTTTTCAGATCAGCATGAAATTCAATTTGGGTCTGAAATAAAAATTGAATATGAACTTATTTATTTTAGGTGGATGAAAATTAAATTTATTGAATGAAAGACAAATTTCCTTAAAATGTTTTTTCTCGCGCCCGTTGTAATTGCCTTCACAAAAGGCTTTGGCTTCTAGTTTTAGAGATATTCTGCTCTTTGAAATGAAACAAAATTGGATGTAATTAAGGATTACAAAATGAAGCTTTGCATCGAAAATAGTGTCTATATAGTTAAAAGTTTTTCTATACGGGAGCACTCAAAAAATTTTAAATACTGTCAATGGCAGTTTAGAGACAGGCATGTATTTTAAGCATATAATACTATCCTACAATATGATTAGCTAATAATCCGACGACGATCGTGTGCCTCCTTCAAAATTTGAGCCAAAAGCCGGCAATGTTGGCGACTTTTGCGATAAATTGACAAATAGGGTGCGAAAAAAATGCTTTGAAAAATGAACCGAACTTAGCAATATTTTTATTATTTTACGATAAATCGAAAAAGGTATTTACGTATTATCCCGGCGGTCATTAACGCCAAACTATTTTTTCCTCAGATTTCCTGGCAAACTGTTGGCAATCGTATTCCGAACCAGCAATAATTTCATGTGTCCGGCATTTATCTTGGCGAAAAAGTTGCTCGTCTTGGCGGATCGCCTGGATAATATGTAGTACCTCGAAAAATGTCTAATGTGATTATATTAATCTATGTCGATTTCTTTGGGAATTTTGAAAATTCGTTACTCGTACTTTAATTATCTGATTTATTGTATTGTGTTTGGTTAAGGGCTATCTGCCTAGGAGGGGGTCTCCGACCGACGAAAGTTTGTTAATGCATTAGTACCCAAAACGGGTTAACGTCCTTATGATTTCGGTTATTTGTCTGTTCTGATGTCCACCCATCCAGTGTTCTAACTGCTGTGGATATACATCGATTTGTGCGAAATTTATGTTTTTTCTATGTACAGTACCATGTACCATATTGAAAATGGTGTATGTATCATTTATAGTTCTTTTACAGGAGAAAAAAATCCAATGTATAGCACAATCTGAAAAACAGAACTAAAAGGGGGGGTTCGGTGGGGGTCTCCCCCTGTATCTGTTGATACAGGAATGATTGAATCAACAGTCATTCTTAAAAACATATTTTAGAGATATTCGATTTTTGAAAGAAAACAAAGTTGGCATATATATTACTAAGGCTCTCAAAATTATGCTCTCCATTGAGAATAACGTCCGTATTATTAATAGTTCTACAGGAGCACTCAAAAGAATTCCCATACATTGCAGTCTGTGGCATTTGAGAGACACTAATACATTTCTAGCACAAGACAATGAGTATAAAATTTTTATATTCTTCAGTTAAACGCTAAAAAAAAATTAAAGGTCTTTTACATGGTCTCATTAAATTGCATTTATAGTGATAATACAACATTTTTTTTATCTACGAAATCTCGCCAGTTTTAACTAAAATACATAGCATATGGCTTGGCGCAAAAATATTTTGTATTGTAAAGTGTTTTATAACCTATGAGCTAGGCATGATTTATCTTTCTTGATTTTTTTAAGGCAACAGATGAATCTTGTAATTCTATTTTTCTTTCTTTCTTTCTTTTCTTTCTTTCTTTTCTTTCTTTTTTTTTTTTTTTTTTTTTTTTTTTTTTGATAAGACAATTTCTGAAGCTCTATATAGTGGAACTGTAAATCAGTCGTAGCCAACTCATTGAAAGAATATATGCATAACTCGGCTGTTCGATCCTCGTCAATGGGAGACCCCCCCCTGAACCCCCCTAATTTTTTTAGTTTCATGATTGCCATATTAAAACGATATTAATGGACTATGTCATTTTATCTCTCATCTATCGCGTATTTTACCTGGTAACCCCATGTTGAAATTTTTAGGATTGTAACCTATTTATAGAAAAATGCATGTGATGCACATTCTACAGCTTAGTAAATATTGTAACAATAGAATAAAGCTGATGTGAACTAAAATGTATGTAAAATATACAAGTGATGTATATTCTACAGCTTACGAAATATTGTAACAATAGATTAAAGCTGTTGTGAACTAATAGTATTTAAATAAATGGATGAAATTTTTAAACAATCATTTTATCAAATAAATGCAACCTTACGGAGCTTATAGAAATCGGTGGTTTACGTAACACATACTAACATTTTCAGCGGACATTAATTCTTACTTTTATGTCGCGTTTTCGTAACGCATTTTCGTGTCTCATTTTTATGTCACATTTTTAAAAGGTGGTGAGAGATAAAATGACATAGTCATTAATATATTTAATGTGGCTGTTGCATGCCTCCATTATTTAGTCAACTCATTACCTAGGCGAAACTGAATGAGTATTCTAAAGTCAGCAATAAGGACACACACAAGAGTATATTCAACAATACTGTGGATCAAAAACACGGTTCTCAGAAAAAAAATTCAGGGAGCATCCAAAGGGGGGGGGGGAATAAAAGAAAGACAGAAAGAAAGGCTGTATCATTATCTTTTCGTTGACTAAAAGCGAAACTCGGACAAACGGATGAGGGGGGTATCGAGATCCTTGCACCACCCACCTATGGCCTTTAGAAAATGGATTCCTTACCAATAATGTTACATTTTTGTCTTTATTTGAAGAATGAATCAAGAAATAAACAAAATATAGAAAGAAAACTAAGTGCCAAAACAAAAAAACAGGCTCAGGGTCTGATGAAGGGCGGATTAAACGGAGGGGGCGGGGGAGGCGACCGCCCCTCTCGAGAAAAATGAAATTAATGTAAACAATCCCAACTTACTTCCATAAATTTATATATATATATGTATGTGAATCTTCCATCCAAGCCTCCACCCACAAAATTTTATTAATCCGTCAGTGGGCCGGATTATTCATTAGGCTGTAGTCTATCTGTCCCGATCATTTCAGGGACTTTTCAGTAACAAGTCGAATGAATTTTTCAATGAAGTTGTAATCAAACTTTTCAAAATGACTCAATAGAACGGAAATATTTGCGGCTATTTCTGAAGATGTTCTCTGGAACGCGAGTTGACCTTCTGCATTTCCCCGAGAGCTGAGATCCATAGGATTAAGATTGTAGGAAAAACGCGCCCCATAATCAATAATAATCCCCCACGAAACAATAATTTTTATTTAAATATTGGACAAAAAGTTATTTTGTTTTGCAGTAAATATGAGGATGGTATTTTAAACGGATGTTAGGCAGCCCCAAAGTTCTTTTGTTTTACAGTAAAGGTGGGTGGCTTTGGCGAAATTCGAAGGTGTACTAGTGTGTAAACCATCTTAGAAGGCTTTTGGTAGTTGGCTTGCTTTGTTTTTACTTAATTATTTATTTTACATTTTACAATATTTAAACAAAGGCGAATTATTTTTTGAAACAATAATAATATATAGAATGTAAGTCATTTTTTTTAATAGTTGGGGAATCCACTATTACGATAAATTATCTTATTAATCTCGGAAATTAACCACGTTAAATATAAAGAATTGATTTTTGGCCGGTCGAAACCACAGGTCAAGAGCGCGAATGCCAGTACGTTCGCTCAAATAAAATAATTAGAACCGAGAGGATCTTCGCACGGTCGGGGTATCCGAGAAGCCATAACCCCACACAAACTGAAAACAAAAAGAATTTTCGGGTACTCTTTATCCACAAAGAAACTCACAAATTGTCACATTTAAGATTATTATGTCTTGCAAAAACATTTGAACGTAATACGATAATGAATGTCTTATCCGAATTTTTTATTATTTATTATATAGATTATTCTATTTAGAAAAGATACAATCCTCTTATAAAGATTTTTTCGAGCAAAATATTTTATATCATTTTAACGAGGATAAGTTGAAAAGTATTATATATATGCTTGTAGAACACTAACGAAATGACCTTTAGAAGTGTTCCAAGCTGTATGTAGAAGTAACAGTCCCCCAGTACAAGCATGTACAGTTTAAATGCCTTCCGTGTATGCAGTATATTTTGAATGGTGGAGGTATTATTGTGCTAGATCTATCTATCCGCAGTACGATTTCTTATGAATTAACCCATTAAATAAATTAATAGAAGTTAAAAATATGTAACCTATTATTAGTAAAGACCGTCCAGATAATGAAATAATTTTACAAGCATGTATTTTTATAGGGGAAAAATAGTGTTTAAAGGCACAGTTTAAAATATATATTGATTTCGAAGGTTCTAAAAATTTTTCAGAAACAATTATTATTTTATGTGTGTAAACTTGTCTAGTTATATGTTTGCATATGGGAAAGGTGGGAAGTGTTAGAAATTCCAAATATATATCCATGAACATTAACATTCATTAAAAATAAAAACCTGAGTTGTACGAATAAATAACTTTAAACATCGCCAGTATCACTATCTATTAGCCCCCCCCCCCTCCACACACACACACACACACACTTTATTTTGACGGGCATTTTTCCCGCACACTAATTTACTTGGAGAAATTGATTTGTCCAGTGTTAACTCAAATTTGTTCATTTTGAATCAAGAAAATTCGTAAAAGTTGTGTTTTATTTTATTATCGCACAAAACCTACAGATTAGCTCACCCAAGGTGGAGGAAGGGCTGGGATAAACCTCTCGCGAATATAACACGTGGGACCTTTTAGTTTTGTTTACATCTAATTAGCATTAGTAATACCATTAACCCATTTGTGCCTGGATAATTTTGCGACTTTCTTCGATTTTCACTGATAACAGAAATAATAGATAGATTTCTGATGTCAACTTCTTGAACAAGGGATGATTTCTTTTAAAATCATTATGCATAAAAATCGAAATAGCAACATCCTACTTGGTCATGCTAAAATATTTTGTAAAGTTGAGGCTCAATACTCATGAATAAAGGCTAGGAAAAATAAATAACGTTTTCGACTAATAGCGAAAATGCCGTCCCAAAAAAGGGACACTAGGCATAAATGGGTTAATTAGCACTAAACATAAATTGTAATATAATTAGCACTATTTATTTTCTCATTTAATTTAGCTCTACTACTTTAATGTGAGGTGAACTCTTCCCCCTAAATATATATATATATATATATATATAGGTGCGTCACTGAGCAGGGGGCCCCTTGGTAACATTTGCTACGGGCCCCGCGCTGTCTTAATCCGGCACTGGGATAGGAACATGCGAGGGCCCGCAGGAGAGAGCAGAAACTCTTGTAAATAGCACCCTCCTACGTCCAATGGACGGGGCAGTGAATGTGGGGACATAATGGCGTTCACATTGCAAAATTCGACGACTGAGGAACATCGAGGCGTTATCCGATTTCTGACACTAGAAGGTGTTAAACCGGCCACTATTCATTGCCGGATGAGGACCGTATACAGGGAAGGCTGTGTGTCCCACAAGTCAATGAGAAAATGGAGTGTCCATTTTCGCCAAGGAACTGGCCACGTTCAAGAGGGAACAGCTCGATCATCCGCCCTATAGTCCGGACATGTCGTCCTGCGATTTCCATGCGTTTGGTCCACTGAAGAAACACCTGAAAGGCAAGCGCTTCAACTCGGACGACGTACTCCAGAACGCTGTGATGGACTGGGTCTCGTCACGTCCACACGAATTCTGGGAACAAGGAATCAGTGGGATCGTTGTGCTCAGGCCTATGGTGTATGTTTTGAATAAAGTCTACATTTGTACCCACCGTGTCGTGTCGTGCATTTTCATTTGATCATCCCTTGTAATAATATCCATGAAATCGTAGGGTTTCCATATTGGTCAGACTGTGCTTAGTCGGCATTTCATTGATTAGTTTATGATAGGCATGAAGATGCAGGCTAGCACACGAGAACACCTTAAGAATACCAAACACCCTACATTTGGGAATGTTTCTGTTTAACATTACACCATGTTAGTGATAAGGTAGGACAGTTGGGTTGATAGAAATTGATTCCGTGATGATCCAAATTAACTTTTATCCGGAAGCGTAATGTCCTAATTTCTTTTTCCGTTTGACTGAATCATAAAACGTTTTGTGTAACCTTCTGATGAGGATCTAAAATGCAGCTAGAATCTCCGGAAGAAGGGCAAGTAAATCTGATGAGGATCTAAAATGCAGCGAAATTCTCCGGAAGAAGGGCAAGTAAATCTGATGAGGATCTATATTGCGTGAAGGGAATCTCCAATAAGTACATCACGCTCGATAATGTGAGCAGAGCAATTCTCTCTCTGCACTTCGTGCATATGAAGATTCATTGAATCTGTTCAACTATTATGCATCCTAATAGTCTAAAATATCCGCATACAAACAAATCTTCTTTCGTGGATAGGTCATACGTCAAGATATACAGCTTCAGTAATGGAACATGTAGAGCGTTTAAAACTTTATTAAAATAGAATGGGCTCACAAATTTGATTTTGTGTTACTAGTTAATTGTAAATTATTTACAAGTTGGTGTTTAGGTAAATAAAAACTAAATATTAGAAAAATATACTACAAAAGGTGTCCCCAAAACACTGACCTTGATTTTTATTCTTAAAAATAAATTGCAAAGTTATGTAAAAAACGGTACAGAATTTTTTGGTATCGATGAACACAGAATATTAAATGTAAAAAAAATACAAAATTTAAATTTTTATTCCCCCCCCCCCAGTATGAAAAAAATTCTCAATTTTTAAATTGTGTCTCCTACATTAATTAGGTGATGAGCAAAATTTCATTCTTCCATTATAAAAAGGCTAAAGATATAAAAATAAATATATGCTGACTTAAACCACTTTTTAATGGCCCTCGAAGAGAAAAAAATCACATCGGGACATCCTGTTTTAGGAACTCTACACAAATTACGAAAGGAAACTAATTGCATGAATACATACTATTTTTGCAATTGTTGGTATTGGATAGCCCCTCACCAACTTTTTTTAATCAATATCATAAAATTTTATACCTTTTTTAACGCAACTTTGTAATTCTTGTACGTCTATGATCAATATTTAAGAAAAACCCAGGTCTGTGTATTTGGGACATACGTATAGTTTTAAATGCTGCATTTTTAAAAGAATCCTACGTTAGAATTTTTCGAGTTTGTTAGGGTAATGTACGGAAAAACTGCATCTTTAATTTAGAGAATTTTTGAAATTGCCGATAAAAAAAAAGCAGTAACGCGTGAAATATCCGATAATGAACTGAAATGCGCTAACCCAGTTTCTTTAATAAATTGGTGCTCAATATCTTCACATTTATCATTTAAGCTCATTTCGGAACGTTCAAGGATATTTGAATCCTTTAAAATGGCACAAATACTTAAAAAATAAAAAGAGCCGTACATAATCAAAATTTATTCTCTTATCTGGTTCATATATTCTTTAATTGGAAACATTCCTTTTAGAAAGTTCGTGCAATTAAAATTAATGAAAATTGAGGCAATAGCTCAAGATAAATTCAAAATACCTTGAACGATATGTAAAATTAACAAAATTATTTAGATAAATATCTAAAAGAGGAAAGAAAATTCGAAATAGGATTAAAGAGAATGAGCTTATCCAAAGAATAAATTAGTAAATTGAAATCTAAAAAGAAAAAAATATTATAGTTTGGAACACATCAGTTTATGCGCAGTTTTCTTGATTAAAAAAGTGATTATTTTTATCAAATTCTTACTTTTTTTCAATTAACTTAGAAATGTAAATGTAACGGAGCTTGTTTAATATCGTCAAAATTAAACCGAAGTAAAAATTTCTTCCACTTATCATTTTTGTTGAATTTGTAAAAGTTAGTTTTTTCTGCATGCTGTTAAAAGAGGTGAACTCTTTATGTTTGTTATATGTATATATATTATTTTAATATATTTAAAAATATATTAATATCTAGATGTAATTTTAATTTATATGTAATGTCATCTAGAAGGATAAGAACTTCAGATCTATTTGTACTTATTAAAATAGAATGGGCTGTCCTCAAGAAATAATAGAAGCAGCACGTAAACTGATTGCAAACGGCAAGATTAAAAAGTCTGCAGCAAAGAACTTGTTGACGATTTAGATCTCTTTCAGTAACTAACCTTGGTTTATACGACACTATTTTTTCGAAAGAAGTAGAAGATGAATTTTGCGTGTGTCCAACGAAGTTAGACAGTATCTTTGTTTGGAATAATTGTTAAAAATCTCAGAATGGTTGCATATGAGTACGCGGAAAAGGATGGCGTTTCCTATAGATTTATTCCCGAGTGTAAAAAAGGCTGAGAAAGGAATAACTGCTGGGCTTTATCAGGAGACATTCTGATACCTCATTAAAACAACCAACGTTACAAGCGTTGTATATGCCATGGGATTTAGTATAGCTCAGTATAAAAGATTTTTCAAAAATCGCTCTATTTTGATGGATAAATAAAACTACTCCCAAATAATGCTCTGTCCGTCCGTCTGTCCAGGATGGTGTGTACATCCTCATAAGAAAAGGTGTAATTTACGATAGACTTTCCATTAGCAAGATAATATATTTTATTTAATCAAACAATATAAAATCGAATAATATTTAAATTAAGCATAGTGCGGTCAGCAATAGCTCTCAGAGCCCGCTCTCTCATTAAGAGCTGTAAGTCTCGAGTGTTCTGTTCTTTTTATTTATTTGTATTTAAATTAATTTCTTTTTAATTTAGAACTGGGTCGTGATCGGGGGAAGCGCCCTCCTCGTGGCATACCGTAGTGCTCTAACTGTTTTAAATATGCATCGATTACTGAGAAATGCATATATGTTATTCCCACGTACTGTACTACGAACTCTACTGAAAATGGTATATGTAACTGAACTACTAGAAGAACTCCAATAAGTTACGCTATGTGGGTAGTCATTTCTTTAACGGATTTTTAGGGATATTCGACATTTCATGCAAAACAAAATTGATATAAAGATTGCATAATAACATTCTTCAGTGAAAATTGCGTCTATAACACTTATAGTACATCTAAAAGAGTACTCAAAATAATTCCAGATTCATCCATTTCAAGCAACACAATAGACACAAATGGCAGTTTACCCTTCATTCAAAAATTGGAAATAACATTTGAACTTTTTTACAGAGTCTTTCAAAATTACTCATAATAGATATAGAGGCTTTTGTTGCTGTTATCTACCAACTCTCGATAAATGTAACGACAATACAATCGGAAAATTTGGTGAAAAAGGAAAAAATTGCTGTGTTTGAAAGCGTTTTAAAATCAGTGCATTTGGCATGATTTATCTTTCTTGCTTAGTTGTACTCTAATTACTCAATAACGATATATCTCATGTAAAATAATATTGCTGATTAATCAAAAAAAATTAATGTTGTTTGTGGTATTACTTGTTTTTATTCTATTACCTCTGACACGTTGACTGCATAGTCTTAGACCACCCTTACCTATGTTTGTTTACTTTAAGAAGAAAAAAATAGTGTAAATTCTTTAAGGAAAATTACGCACTAATCTATTGTTTGGTATAGGAAAGACCAGGGAAACCTCATCTTAAAGAAAAACGATTAAAAACGATTTTTTTTATGCTGTAAAATTATTTAATATTTTAAATAAGTGTAATATTTTGTTTTACGGTTCCTTACTCAGAGCATAACTATATAAAAGGGAGCTTTGAGAAGCAGTGCTCTATGGTGTTATTACCCCACTACCTGGGTTACTTATGTCTAATTATATTTAGGTCATAAATTAGAACGAAACAGTTGAGAGCAGAATTTTCTACTACTACAAATACGCTGTTTGGGTCAGAACCTTGAACCCTTCTGAGATATATTGGGTTGGTGCATGATTATCAGGCGTTTCTTGAAAACGTTTACATTTTAATAAATATTCACATTATGTTTAATTATTTATTTCTTTTAATTAATTAGTTTTTAAATTTAATTATTTATTTTATTTAATTTAATTATTTGATTAATTAAGTTCCAGAGTGGTCTGGGTGCCAAACTCCATTCCCATAACACGGCAAGTGATGCAGCATCCGGCTTGGCCAGTTCTTGGGAGGATCAACAACCTCTCGGCACGCCTGCTGTGGGATCGTACGCTGATGGGAGCTGGTGCACATAAAATATGTCGTGGCTTTAATGCCCTCCAAGTTGTTAAACGATATCTCTGGGGGTTCCAATTTCAGGGGATTGGTCTCTCCTCTGGAATTGGTTCACAATTAAGGACCCCGGGCTAAAGTCGGACTTCCTCCCACTAGTGTCCACAAAAAATGAAAGACCACCCCTCTCTGCCCATCGCCACCCTATTGGGGGGATCCAGCACCGCTTGCGGTTGACAGGGGGCATAAGCAACAACAACAACAACAACAGCTAATTAATAAATTGAATAAAAATTTACAACCACCTGATAATTATCAACCAGCCCAATATCATAATTTCTGTTATTGCTCGCTCTAATACAACACTTATAATGACTTTCCCATCAATGTTATTCTGATGTTTTGAAGGGTCGCGGCCAGGGGCGTTGCCAGAAATTTTTCATGGGGGGGAGGGGTAGTTACGACTACTGCAACTCTATATGTATACGTATGTGTGATAATGTAGAATATACATTTTGTACGGCAAAAAATTCCTCATGGGGGTTATGACCCCCCTAACCCCCCTCCCCCTTGGCTACGCCCCTGGTCGCGGCATAACCCAATGGAGCACCAATCCATACTTTATCAATGAAGCCTCTCCTGCATTATCAGATGTGATGAAAAAATGAAATATTTAATTTATAAAATAGAGACCCACACTGTGAGCGGCTGTCACTTTTGACTTGAACACTCTTGAGAGCAAGCACCCTTTTTTGTGTTTTAGTCTATTGACTTAATTCCCTTTCGTGACAAAAATTCTTCTTCTGTGCTCAACATAATCAGCAGCAAAAAATCATTCAGATTTGCTTCTGAAAATTAATATTTTCAAATTTTAACTAAAGTGTTTTTGAGTTGTCATGTTTAATCTTTTCAAGTTAATATCCTCTCACACCTTTTATTACAGTAACTTATCAGCTGATCAGTATCCAGATACCTACTTTTCTATCTATGTGTCTTTGTGCCATTGTTGGCCCGTCACATCTGGTGCCTACATCAAAAATTCTTAAGAGCAAGAATCTGAGAAACTGTCACTCCTAGCATTATGGGGTGATTCATGTCATCTCAGATTTTCACCAAAAAATTCCCAGTTGTTATTTATCTTATTAATGTAGCAAATCTAAAATACTCTTTCCAAAGTTGAGTTGTTCATTTTTTATGGCCCTCCGAGAAAGACCGTGCAGCACACGAAAATGGGCGTTTTTCTCAGGCGTAGAAAATGCTATAGTCAAAACCTCTTTGCGGGAACAACTTGCAATGAAATTCGTTTCATACCTGGAATGTTAGAAGATATACCTTTATGAAATATATGAGAAATCTGTGGCAGGTTGTTGCCATGACGTCACTGAAGGTCACAAAAAGATGCATTCTCAGTTTTTGTCATTTTTATGGCTTAACCACAGCTTGTGCCTTCAAGTTGCAATAGGAAAAGAGGTGTCCTTTGAAAGATATGTATTAGCACTTATAAAAAATGTATATATAGTTGAGGCAAGTTGAATACGCTTTTATTTTTATAAGACCAATATCTCAAAAATTTTGTTTTCGATCGATATTCGAAGTGTCATAAATTCCTGCGGCAGAGGTTTATTGAAAAATCTTTTATGTCAATGTTATACTCTATGACTTGTTTTTATAAAAAAAAATAAACTTCACTGAGGCAAATTAATCGATGAATAATTCAAACATATATACCAAATTGAAACTCAATCGATTGCGCCGTTGAAACGCTAGCGCACTTTCAAGAATTTCCTCCCATAGGCCTTAATGTAAAAGAAATCTTTGTTGTAGCCCTGCAGAAAACTATAAGTCCTATACACACCAAAATCAATATCGGTCTTGCGACGGTGGTTTATAACATACATGCCCCATTGGAGCTCAATCGAATGTACGGTTTAAACGCTAGCGCACATTCAAAAATTTCCTCCCATAGGCCATAATGTAAAAGAAATCTTTGTGGTAGTCCTGTAGAAAAATTATAAGTCCTATACACACCAAAATCAATACCGCTTGGTGCTGATCCTTTCACAGCATCAAACTTAAAAGGCATTCAGAGGAGTCTTTTATAAGACAGTGCTCCCCAACCTTTTTATTGCCACGGACCAGTCAACGTTTGATAATTTTACTGCGGCCCCCTGAAGGAGAATTCATTGTTCATATTTTAGACTGTTTTGATTTCATGTTCCTTGAGCAGCCCGGTACAATTTATTCCACGGGCAGACACGGGTTTGGGGCCTACTGTTATTAAAAAAAAACTTATAAATGTAAAAATATTGACAGTTCTGACTGAATATATTTTTCTATTTTAGCTTCAATATGCAGGCTGTACAGTACAAAATTTCGGTTGTAAAATAAAATAAGTAACATCAACATTATATATTTGTTACAGTACTTTAAAGTATTAATTTAAGCTATAAATGTATTAAGTAAACAATACAGTAATTTATCGAAATAGTTCTGAGAAGCAAAATAGTATCAACTGCAAATATAGGGTTAAAATATAAGTTAAAAAATGCAAATATAAGTTCAAATATAAGCATATATAAGCAAATATAAGTTTTAAAAAAGTTCTAATTTTTTAAAGCAATTTGCCGCAGTGAAATTTATATTTTGTGAAGACAAGTAGTAGAGTTGACATAAAAGATTTTTCAATGACCCTCTGCCACAAGAATTTATGACACTTCGAATGTCGGTCAAAAACGAAATTTTTCAGATTTTGGTTTTATAAAACAAAAAGCGCATTCAACTTGCCTCAACGTTTGCATACATTTTTTACAAGTGCTAATGCATACCTTTCTAAGATCACCTCTTTTGCTGTGGCAACTTGAAGGTTCAACATATGGTTAAGCTTTAAAAATGGCAAAAAACGTTGAAAATGCATCTCTTTGTGAACTTCATTGAGCTTGTGGCAACAACTTGCCACAGATTTCTCATATCTTATAAATAAAAATGAAATTCTGTTTGTTTGTTTGTTTGTTTGTTTGTGGATTTGAGTTGTATACAAATCCACAAAAATGGACCTATCAGCCTGAAATTTTGCACAGATATGTAAAATAATATAGAATAAATTATAGTCCACTTTAAAACATTGAAAGTCCACCCGTTCCCGGAATTTAAGAGATTTTTTATGTTCTCCACGCAAAAAGCTTTCCGTAATGGTAACCCCTGTAGTGAAAAAAGTGTGAAATAAGGATCGTGGTTGCCATGTGTGGCGATTTTGCCGAATAAGATGTTTTAAATTCTCAAAGTAAAAATAAAAGAATAATAATGATTTTTTTGTTAGTTTATATTCGTAAGGTTATATTTTTTTTAATTATAATATCGTGTGCATGGGAAATCGGAGCAGGAATGAAATGTTTTATACGCAAAACAATAAGAATTGAAGATTTCCGAGGCTAATATGTTAAAATTTTTTAGTTTGGCGAAAAAACAAAATGGCTCAAATGCCGAGAAAGTGAGTTCTAGCGGTTTGCACAGTTTCCAGCTTGGCGCAATTTACTGAGAGCTTAAGGAAATGGATTTTTGAAAACAAGTGCAAAGGTTTTATTAGAATACAGCGTTAAATTTTAATGATCCGTGCGAAAATAATGCAGTTATTAAGGGATTTCAAGCGATCTATCTTCAGCATTCTCGTGATTTTGAGGAGGATTCTAACGCTTGGCGCTATTTATCGTAATTTAATCGTCTGCTATTTGGGTTATGAATACACCGGCGAATAAGTTTTTGAAATTTTCATTCAGTTGGAATTGTGCATTTTTCTGAGCAGCTTTTCTGCATCCAGAAAAAAGGATGTTAGAAATATCAATTTTAATTTTGTTTAATCACACTCATGAATAATGATACACTTTCCAACTTAATGAAAGAAGGAACGAAAATAGGGAAGACCCATGGATTATAACTCTTTTTATATATAGCACTTTAGTGCGTATTTAAAAATCTGAAAGTGTGTCAGATTTTCTATGATTCTAGCGCTTGGCGCAATTTAATGAGAGGGTATTTTTAAAAACAAGCGTAGGTTATCTTATAGATAAAAATGAAATTCTGTTTGTCAATTTGTTGATTTTGGTAGTATACAATTCCACAAAAATGGACCTGTCAGCCTGAAATTTTACACAGATATGTAAAATAATATAGAATAAATGATAGTCCACTTTAAATCTTTGAAACTCCACTTAAAAACGTTTTTTTCCTGAATGGTTCTCTTAATTTCCGTTCCCGGAATTTAAGAGATTTTTTATGTTCTCCACGCAGAAAGCTTTACATAATATTAACCCCTGTAGTGAAAAAAGTGTGTGAAATAAGCATCTTGGTTGCCATGTGTGGCGATTTTGCCGAATAAAATGTTTTAAATTCTTAAAGTAAAAATAAAAGAATAATAATGATTTTTTTAGTTGATTATTTTAGGTTATTTTTTTAATTATAATATCGTGTGCGCATAAGAAATGAGAGCAGGAATGAAATGTTTTATACGCAAAACAATGAGGATCGAAGATATCCGAGACTAATATGTAATTTTTTTTTAGTTTGGCGAAAAATAAAATGGCTGATAGGCCGATTTTTAGAGAGTGAGATCTAGCGGTTTGCACAGTTTTAGGCTTTTTGGCGCAATTTACTGAGAGCTTAAGGGAATAGCATTTTTGAAAACAAGTGTATAGGTTTTCTTAGAATACAGCATTAAATTTTAACTATACGTGCAGAAATAATGCAGTTATTAGGGCATTTCAAGCGATGTAGCTTCAGAATTCTCGCCAATTGAGTACATTGATTTAACTTGGGGGAAATCCGCCAAATTTCAGAAAATTGAAATCTTCGCATTTAGTACATCGAGGTAACGATGAATAAAATATGTTATAGTTGATAATTTAAAAAATGCGGCTGTATTAAGGGATTCCACTTTTCAAATAAATGCCTGGCGGTCGAACCATTTCCCATTTTGATTGCTGCTAAGTCAATGCTTCGAATGATTCCTTGAAAAAACTCTTGCAAAATGGCGTATGCTGGCACTTTGGCTAGGCTTAGATTTGAAACTGGATTTTACTTGAGACTGGTATATACGTATAATAAGACTGGTTATAGATAAAAATGAATGTTGGTATGTGTGTAGGAGGTTGAAAAACTCCAGCACCGTTTCACCGATCACCATGAAATTTGGTTCACCTAAGTCTTTTATCATGGAGAAGGTTTTTATGCTATCCGTTTTCCTCTAACTTTTCACTAGGTGGCGCAGCAGAACGTCGAATTCTATTCCGTTTAGCCGTTGGCTATGCGAATATCGTCCAACCAATTTCGATGAAATTTGGTACACGCGAATATTAGAACACGGAGAATATTTTTCACTGTCCATTTGCTGTAACTTACCGCTAAATAGCGCTGCAACGCATCAACTTCTATACCGTTCGACCTATCGGCATAAAATTTTTTATACTTACACATTTGAGAACGAAGAATATATTCTAACTGCGTTACTTTTGATGTTACTCACCACTAGATGGCACTGCAATGCATTTTTATTTTAACTCGCCACTAGATGACGCTGCAGCAGGCCAAATTTTTGACCATTCAAACGGTGGCTATGAAAATCAGTATACATAGCTATTTGAACAATGAGAATATTTTGGCGTTATCCATTTTGCTATAACTCGCCACATGACGGCGCTGTAGCAAATAATTACTTTAATTAACCACTAGATGGCCCTGCAGTGTATCACTTCTTGACTGTGCGAATGATCGCTATGAAAATAGGTATACATAGATATTTGAACACGGGGAAGAGTTTGGCACGATCCATTTTCCTATAACTTGACACTAGATGTCGTGTCAACACATGAACTTCAAGACTATTCAGCCGATCGTCATTAAAATTCGTATACATCGATATCTGAATGCGAAGAATATTTTTGCCGTATCCGTTTTGCTAAAACTCGCCACTAGATTGTGCTACGCCGCATCGCCTTCTGCACCGTAAAAACGATTGCCTTGAAATTCAGTATGCATGATTATTGAACACAATATAACGCGATATCCATTTTGCTATATCTCTTTATTACAATAAATAGTAATCACAACAAATATTAATATCAAAAAGTCCATTCATTCCCGTGCGAAGAACGGGTACTTCAGCTAGTATTTCATAAAGTTCAATCTCCTAACATTCCAGGTATGAAACGAATTTCGTTGCAAGTTGTTCCCGCGATGAGTTTTTGACCATAGCATTTTCTACGCCTGAGAAAAACGCCCATTTTTGTGTGCTGCCGTCTTTTTCGGAGGACCATAAAAAAATGAACAACTCAACTGTAGAATGAAATATTCTGGATTTGCTGCATTAATAAGATAAATAACTAATGGGAAATTTTTGGTGAAAATCTGAGATGGCATGAATCACAGGTGTGTCACTATTCTTGCTCCTCATACTTTTTCTGCAATCATTTTTTTTTTTTTTTTTGGCTTGCTTAAATTAAGTTTTTGATCTGCGGACATTAAGGCTGATATTTAAGTTCTTCCTATGTTTTAAAAAATAAGGAGCTTCCTGTTGTTCATCTGCATATTAATCATTGTTCTCCTATCAAAAATCCCCAGACAATCAAGATCTTTTATATTGAAGTCGGTGCAAAACTCACGGATCATCGAGTAGTAGTTTTCTTTAGAGAACTAAATCACGTGATCATTCCTACCTTTCTGTAGAAAAATGAAAAGTTTACTGAATGCTACAACAAAGGTGACTATCCTTTTTACCATGCACTGTATGTATACAGTGCGTCCCAAAAAGATGGTAACACGCATTATTTCTTTACCAGTAAGAAATTAGTTGGCAATTTAAATTGAAAAAAAGGACAAAATATGGTAGGTACAAAGACCAGGTTAAGAAAATATTTGTCTCCTTAATTTTCAACAAGTTACGATTTTTAAATTTGTGATCAAATTGCGTGCAAAAAATTCCCAATTAGTAAAATGTGCCCCGAAAAATAGTGTGGTAATGCACAAACTTTCAGTTTTTCACCATGAAAAGTCTCAGAGATATCTTTAAACATAGATGATCAGGGTCTATACACGAATTTAAATGTTAACGTTTAGTGTTAAATGTAAAAAATTGTTTTGTTTTGTTATTTTTGCAAGAACCCCTGAAACGCGATCATCCGACGTGATTTTTTCCCTTCCAGAGCCAATGAAATGTGGTTTAAGTCAGCATCTGTTTATGTTAATATCCCGGACACTTTTTAGGATATAATTCTCAAATTTTGTACGTCACCTCGTTAGTGCATGATGCTTGTTTTTATAACGGGAATTTTTTTGCACGTACATATCAATGTCTCTTTACGCATTCTACCCATTATCATCCCTTGTTTGAATTAAGTAATTTAACAATGTCAGATTTAATTTTAAAAAAACTGATTAATGACAGAAAAACAGAAGTATGAAAAATAGATAAAACTGGATAAAATAAAATACTGTTTCTACTTTTTTCCATGCCAAGTTTTCATATTTTTGAAGGTAAAATTACGTAAATATACCGGAAATGGTAAATTGTCGTTAAAGGAAAGCAGTAACTTGTAAAGTATTGCAAAAGCTTAGATGATAAGTTAGGAATCTTGATCGAACTTGTAAACTTTTGGAAGATGAAAGTAATTTTTAAAAAAAGAGTCTATTCGTTGAAAAAATTTCTTTTATTTAAAATTATTGGAAGGAGTTTTTTAAAATCATATTTATTATACTATCGAACACTTTTATAGTGAAACTAGCTGAAGTACCCGTTCTTCACACGGGAATGAATGGACTTTTTGATATTAATATTTGTTGTGATTACTACTTATTGTAATAAAGAGATATAGCAAAATGGATATCGCGTTATATTGTGTTCAATAATCATGCATACTGAATTTCAAGGCAATCGTTTTTACGGTGCAGAAGGCGATGCGGCGCAGCACAATCTAGTGGCGAGTTTTAGCAAAACGGATACGGCAAAAATATTCTTCGCATTCAGATATCGATGTATACGAATTTTCATGACGATCGGCTGAATAGTCTTGAAGTTCATGTGTTGACGCGACATCTAGTGTCAAGTTATAGGAAAATGGATCGTGCCAAACTCTTCCCCGTGTTCAAATATCTATGTATACCTATTTTCATAGCGATCATTCGCACAGTCAAGAAGTGATACACTGCAGGGCCATCTAGTGGTTAATTAAACTAATGATTTGCTACAGCGCCGTCATGTGGCGAGTTATAGCAAAATGGATAACGCCAAAATATTCTCATTGTTCAAATAGCTATGTATACTGATTTTCATAGCCACCGTTTGAATGGTCAAAAATTTGGCCTGCTGCAGCGTCATCTAGTGGTGAGTTAAAATAATAATGCATTGCAGTGTCATCTAGTGGCGAGTAACATCAAAAGTAACGCAGTTAGAATATATTCTTCGTGCTCAAATGTGTAAGTATAAAAAATTTTATGCCGATCGGTCGAACGGTATAGAAGTTGATGCTTTGCAGCGCCATTTAGCGGCAAGTTACAGCAAAATGGATAGTGAAAAATATTCTCCGTGTTCTAATATTCGCGTGTACCAAATTTCATCGAAATTGGTTGGACGATATTCGCATAGCAAACGGCTAAACGGAATAGAATTCGACGTTCTGCTGCGCCACCTAGTGAAAAGTTAGAGGAAAACGGATAGCATAAAAACCTTCTCCATGATAAAAGACTTAGGTGAACCAAATTTCATGGTGATCGGTGAAACGGTGCTGGAGTTTTTCAACCTCCTACACACATACCAACATTCATTTTTATCTATAACCAGTCTTATTATACGTATATACCAGTCTCAAGTAAAATCCAGTTTCAAATCTAAGCCTCGCCAAAGTGCCAGCATACGCCATTTTGCAAGAGTTTTTTCAGGGAATCATTCGAAGCATTGCCTTAGCAGCAATCAAAATGGGAAATGGTTCGACCGCCAGGCATTTATTTGAAAAGTGGAATCCCTTAATACAGCCGCATTTTTTAAATTATCAACTATAACATGTTTTATTCATCGTTACCTCGATGTACTAAATGCGAAGATTTCAATTTTCTGAAATTTGGCGGATTTCCTCCAAGTTAAATCAATGTACTCAATTGGCGAGAATTCTGAAGCTACATCGCTTGAAATGTCCTAATAACTGCATTATTTCTGCATGGATAGTTAAAATTTAATGCTGTATTCTAAGAAAACCTATACACTTGTTTTCAAAAATGCTATTCCCTTAAGCTCTCAGTAAATTGCGCCAAAAAGCCTAAAACTGTGCAAACCGCTAGAACTCACTCTCTAAAAATCGGCCTAGCAGCCATTTGTTTTTTTCGCCAAACTAAAAAAAATTACATATTAGTCTCGGATATCTTCGATCCTTATTGTTTTGCGTGTAAAACATTTCATTCCTGCTCTCATTTCTTATGCGCACACGATATTATAATTAAAAAAATAACCTAAAAAAATAAACTAAAAAAATCATTATTAT